>WNWK01033070.1:0-21435 GCA_009830355.1 Cherax destructor | reverse complement strand
AATCACTAAAGCCCCAAAAAAACACCAAAAGGGAATTTTGAAAAGGGCTAGGAATTTTAAATAAAAACGCCATTCCCCGGTATCCGCCCCCCAGAGGCAGGGAGCAGGGGAAAGGGAATACTTATAAACACAGCAGTTTTACATTCCCCAAATCAAAAAGCTTACGAAACAAGATGTTTAGGAAAAACCCCATAAACTTCCATTTACAACAAAATTTACCATAAAGAACCCGAAAAGTATGGGGCCTACCTGAGCAAAAATGCTCTCAACCGTCCGGGTTTGTTTTCAGAGCTATTTCAACAAATCCGCCACATGCAGAACGAAGAGATTGAAATGCTTAACCCGAAAACAGGTGAAATTATTTACAAATTGTCTTTGTACACAGCAAAACTAAAACCTGCAAACTCTTTTATCAGGTTCACAGTATTTAAAAGTTTCAAATCTCACGTTTTCCACTGCAGGGACAGGATTTAATGAAAACTTTGAAAAGCTGGTGCCCAAGGGTATGGGGAAACATCTTCCGGCTGACACCCATACTTATCTGGGGTCTGGCTCCATGGTAAAGTACTGTGGTCTCTGATACAGAATTTGCTGGTTCGAGTCCTACTGTGGACGTAGAGACATTGTTTGTAAAAATTTCACCTTTTGGGTAATTTTTAAACATAAAACAGTGGACTGAGCTGCCATAATTCATTCCAGAAGGGTGTTCAAGTGCCATTACCAAATGAATTTGTTCCAATGAATAATGTAGAGGTTAGTCCGTTTCAGACCCACAAAAATACACTTACAAAAGCACTACTTACATAATTGTTCGAGTTTTGAGGTGATCGAAATTCAGGGGTCCACTATATATATATACAGTAGGGCCCCACTTATACGGCAGGTTAGGTTCCAGGCTACTGCTGGAAAGCAGACTTCGCCAAAAAGCAGAAATACATTTTTTTCATTTTATAAATGCATATACATGCCAGATAACAAATTTACACTAACATATATTATTAATAATAGAACTAGACATTAAAAAGCAAAAATACACACAGTACACTCATTATTTACCTCAAAATATTTGTGGTCTTAATGTAGGCCAAAAGGTGAGTAGTATTTACTGTAAGAATATAGGTATGGTAGCCCTCCTGGCCACCCCACTTACACATACAGTGGTACCTCGACTTACGTTGTTATCACCTTTTACGTTATATTCGATATCCATACTTATAACGTAAGGAAATTTGCATGCGACATCCGTTGGCCTTGACTGGTCTTACGCCTTTCGTACCGGACCTGTTCGGGGCTGAGCCCAGCTGAGCGCGCACTCCAGGAGCCGCTTCAGTGTGCTATTGTTTACAAGCTGAGAGCGACCACCACCCACACCCACGCATTCATACCAGTATATTGTCATTATTCCACTGTTTTTAGTGCTTGCAACTGCTAAATAAGCTACCATGGGTCCAAGGAAAAAGATCCTAGTGCTAAGCCTGTGGCAAAGAGGAAACAGAAGATATTTACGATAGAAATGAATAATGAGATAATAGAAAATATGAAAGTGGAGTGTATCAGTGAGCTGGCCAGGGTCAGTGGTAAACCCTATTCTACCATCTCTCTACCATTGTGATAAGAAATATTTAAGTAAAATCAAGGAAGTTGTTGCAAAAGGTGCATCTGTGATCACAAAACACAGACCACAAGTAAGGAAAATGTGGAAGGTTGTTGTTGGTGTGGATCAACGAAACAGCTAGCAGGAGATACTGCTTCGGAGGGAATAATATGTGAAAAGGCAAGGCAGTTGCATGATGATCTCCTTAAGAAAATGCCTGCAACGAGTGAAGTGAGCGATTCTAGCCAGCAGAGGCTGGTTTCCAAAAATTTAAGAAGCGTACTGGCATACATAGTGTTGTGAGGCATGGTGAGGGCTTAGCTGTGTGACAAAAGTGCGGCTGAAAAATATGTGCCTGAATTCCAGGGAGATAATATAGAGGCTGAACAATTCCTCCAACAAGTGTTTAATTGTGATGAAACAGGCCTGTTTTGGAAGAAAATGCCCAACAGGACCTACATTACTCAGGGAGGAAAAGGCACAGCCAGTGGACATAAGCCTATGAAAGACAGGTTAACTTGATGCTTTGTGCCAATGCCAGTGGTGATTGCAAAGTGAAGCCTTTTACTAGTGTATCTTTTGAAAATCCCTGAGTGTTTGGTGATGTGGTGTCAGCAAGTCTAACTTGTGTGTGATGTAGTCTAACAAAAGGCTTGGGTCACAAAGGACATTTTCTTAGATTGGTTCAATGAAGTGTCGGCCCCAGTGTGAAGAAATATCTATTGACAATAATTTGCCACTTATGCCTTCTGATAATGGACAATGTTCTTGTCATCCTCAAACTTGGTAGAGAAAATTGTGGAGGAGTTTAAATTCATCAAAGCTCCAGTAATTCTCAAGCTGGTCCTAGTGGCATCTGCTGGAAGAAAAGGGAAGTAACCCCAGAAAAGAACTTACTAATTGCAGGTGTTAATGGAAGGGGATTCCCCTTCCAAACACTCAGCATACTACTCCACCTTCTTCCCTCCTCCCGTCCCTCCACACATCAACAACTCTTCAATAAATGTAAGTGACATGTTATTGTACAATATTTGCATGTGTATTTATGTATTCTTTATTCAATTATTTATTATTTAATGTCCAAAAGTTCTAAAAATATTTTATTTAACTACTTTTGGAAGTCTTGGACGGATTAAATTTATTTCCATTATTTCTTATGGGGAAAATTGGATCGTGTTGTGTTTGTTTCGTCTTAAGAAATGGCCTCTGACGGATTTCGAAAACGTAAGTCGAGGTACCACTGTAGCTGTAATGTGTAACATATATTTCACAACTAATCCATTCATTATAATATCCATGAATGTTTTAGAGATTAATTTTATTTTTTACACACTGGTTATCTCCTCACCTAGAAGGGGTGACCCAAAAAAAGAAGAAATGAAAAGTTTTTCGTGTTTACAACGACGTTTCGGTCTGACATGGACCATTTTACAAAATCACACTAACAAAAAGGAGAAGGAGGGTATATATAGCCAGCAGATAGGGACGGGACAAGAGAGGTAGTAGGAAAGAAGGAAGAGAGGTAGTGGTAGAGGTAGTAGTAGAGTCAGTCAAATACTAAGAAAGAGGAGCACTGCAAGGGAGCTAGGGGCCCACAAAGGGTAGGAACAAGAACACAGAGGGAAAATAATAACAGACCAAATGCCCAAGGCAGAAGAAAGAAAACTCAAAGGAGAAAGAGGAAAGGGGAAAAGAATCAGATTAAGTTACAGGTGTTCTGAAGTTTGAGCATTTTATTTATGTAATAATATTGTAGTAGAATTACCGACAATATGTTAAGTAAAAGGACACAAATGCAACTTATGTGACGTTTTATTTATACAGGAGAAAGGGTTACTAGCCCTCACTTCTGGCATTTTAGTCGCCTCTATAACATGCATGGTTTATGGAGGAAGACCTTCTTTATTTCCTGGAGAATAAGATTAATAATAATATTATACTGTTATTGAATAAGTGATGGTGAATGTGCAACTAGGGAATCACCATACTTCAGGGACACAGCTGGTGCGTTAAAAAATTATATATATTCTTAATACCCAACAGCTGCAGCAAGTAAAACCAAAGACAAAAAAAAAAAAATTCAAGAAGATTTAGTTGTTTAAGAACCATTTAAACTTAAAATATAAAGGATAACAATAACACAATAAAAAAGAAGAAATATCAGAAGGATCATATTTAGAAGAGCTATTATCTAAATAATGGAGAGGAAATAGAGGTGAAGGTATGCCATAGAACAAAAGTGCTTACAGCACTGACTTGATAATTTTAAGATTGGCTTACTATGGTTTGAATCCTGTCCTCTTGCAAGGTGAATAATAGTGTACATTGCATACAACTGCAGCAAGGAAGAGGACAAAGGCAATTGAAAGTCATGTTTGAGGGTTATGTGTGGTGTAAATATGGTGTAATTAATTCACAAGAATGTGTAGGACATGACTTATAGCTGGGTGTCTCTGTAAATATAAGATTGTTAAAATCAAAGATTTTTCACTAATATTCGATATGTGCTGACCAAAAATATGCAAAGTAAAAAAATGGAGTAGAGGGTGGACTCCGTCCTGAACTCCTTACAACACTAGTCACTTGTACAATAATGTGAAATCTCATTTGAGGCAATCAAGAAGCAACAGATAAAATATATCACCTGATTTCTGTATGTGCCAGTACTCAGCATGATAAGCATCACAGACAGTTGGGGTTACTTGACCTGCAGATGAGGTAATGAGACAGTTACGCCGCCACGTCCTTATGAGTGTGACGCCGGCCACTCAGGTATTCCAATCCTTCATACCTACATCAAAGCAGAACATATTTATATAACAATTTTTTAATATGACAGTTTAGCTATGTATTACAAACATCTGACAATGTATTACAGATATCTGACACTGAATGTCTAAGCTTCTACAAGCCAAACCTGTAGTGAAAGACTGAGGCACTGGGTCTGTGTGAGAGGGGGGGCCCGAAGGCTACCAATGGGTGGGACTCTTTTCTTGTTGCCAGCAAAAACTGCTTCATATCACCCTTTACAAAGAATATTTTATATTACTACAGATGTAATTTTTCATAAATATAAAACACAATATAAAAAGATGAATGTAGAGTGTGAGCCATCTCCTATAATGTGGCACAGTACTTAAAATTCTATGCAACAGGTTAGTCACTGATACTACAGTGCTGATTACCTTCTTTTACAGGTGGAAGATACTGCGTTAATTATTATGAATTCAGAATTTTCTGTTTTGCTAAGTTCATACAGTGGTGCCTCGACTCTAGGCAGCTTCCAACTCAAACAATTATGTAAGTGTATTTCTGTAAGTGCTTTTGTAAGTGTAATTTTGGGGTATGAAACAGATTAATCTAATTTACATTATTCCTTATGGGAACAAATTCGTTTGGTATTGACACTCAAACAGCCTTCTGAAACAAATTAAGCTCGTAACCGAGGTACCACTGTATTCTAAAAATTCAATTAAGCCAAAAACTTTTGCATGGCATGTATTAATAAACATGTAATTTTTTTTAATATACCAGATGTCCCCCACTGAGACAGGGTGACCCAAAGAAGAAAACTATAAAATGTTCTCCTTTTACATTTAGTAATCTAGTATACAAAAGGGGACAAATGGCTCTTGCTCTTGGCATTTTAGTTGTCTTTTACGACAAGCATGGTTTACAGAGGAAGGATTCTTTTCCACTTTCCAATGGAAAATGAATATATAAGTTATTGTATCAAGACTCCTAATAAATAACTTACCCAGTCAGTGTACTGGGTGATAAGAAGGTGAGGAGTGCGAGAGGTGCACAGGGCCAGGGTGGTGACCACGTTGGGATGTGCAGGACCACCAAACATAGCTGCTTCTCTACACACCTCTGCTAGTAAGGTCTCGTCTCTGGTGCTCACCACCTGACATTGGTACAACAAACATCTGAATTTTGAAATATGACTTGGAAAGCAATGCTACTAAGCAACCTTAAAAAGCCTTTACTCTGATTATTACATTCATGGGAGAAGTGCTAAACCCATAGGAATGTGAAATAAATACAGTGGTACCTCGAGTTACGATGGTCCCCAAAATCGCCCTTTTATGTAAGTTTATTTTTTTAAATGCTTTTGAAAGTATATTTTTTGGGGTGTAAAAGGACTAGTCTCTTTTACATTATTCCTTATGGGAATAAATTCGTTTGGTAATGGCACTTGAACAGCATTCTCGAACGAAAAAATGTCGTAACTCGAGGTACCACTGTAATTAGGTTCAATAAAATTCTTTATATCAAGAGCCCCTCACTGGCATCAAGGAATCTCTTGATGGGATAATTACCCTAAAGAAACCTCATTTCCCTGTTTATATGCTGTACAACAATATTTTTTTTTTTTTTTATTAACACATCGGCCGATTCCCACCAAGGCAGGGTGGCCCGAAAAAGAAAAACTTTCATCATCATTCACTCCATCACTGTCTTGCCAGAGGGGTGCTTTACACTACAGTTATAAAACTGCAACATTAACACTCCTCTTTCAGAGTGCCGGCACTGTACTTCCCATCTCCAGAACTCAAGTCCGGCCTGCCGGTTTCCCTGAATCCCTTCATAAATGTTACTTTGCTCACACTCCAACAGCACGTCAAGTATTAAAAACCATATGCCTCCATTCACTCCTATCAAATACGCTCACACATGCTTGCTGGAAGTCCAAGCCCCTCGCACACAAAACTTCCTTTACCCCCTCCCTCCACCCTTTCCTAGGCCGACCCCTACCCCGCCTTCCTCCACTACAGATTTATACACTCTCGAAGTCACTCTGTCTCGTTCCATTCTTTCTACATGTCCAAACCACCTCAACAACCCCTCCTCAGCTCTCTGGACAATCGTTTTGGTAATCCCGCACCTCCTCCTAATTTCCAAACTCCGAATTCTCTGCATTATATTCACACCACACATTGACCTCAGACATGACATTTCCACTGCCTCCAGCCTTCTCCTCGTTGCAACATTCATCACCCATGCTTCACACCCATATAAGAGCGTTGGTATAACTATACTCTCATACATTCCCCTCTTTACTTCCATGGACAAGGTTCTTTGTCTCCACAGACTCCAAGTGCTCCACTCACCCTTTTCCCTCATCAATTCTATGATTCACCTCATCCTTCATAGACCCATCCGCCGACATGTCCACTCCCAAATATCTGAATACATTCACCTCCTCCATACTCTCTCCCTCCAATCTGATATCCAATCTTTCGTCACCTATTCTTTTTGTTATCCTCATCACCTTACTCTTTCCTATATTCACTTTCAATTTTCTTCTTTTACACACCCTACCAAATTCATCCACCAACCTCTGCAACTTCTCTTCAGAATCTCCCAAAAGCACAGTGTCATCAGCAAAAAGCAACTGTGACAACTCCCACTTTGTATTTGCTTCTTTATCTTTTAGCCCAACACCTCTTGCCAAGACCCTCGCATTCACTTCTCTTACAACCCCATCTATAAATATAAATATATTGAACAACCACGGTGACATCACACATCCTTGTCTAAGGCCCACTTTTACTGGGAAATAGTCCCCTTCCCTCCTACACACTCTAACCTGAGCCTCACTATCCTCATAAAAACTCTTTACTGCTTTCAGTAACCTTCCTCCTATTCCATACACCTGCAACATCTGCCACATTGCCCCCCTATCTACCCTATCATACGCCTTTTCCAAATCCATAAATGCCACAAAAACATCTTTACCCTTATCCAAATACTGTTCACCTATATGTTTCACTGTAAACACTTGGTCTACACACCCCTACCTTTCCTAAAGCCCCTTGTTCATCTGCTATTCTACTTTCTGTCTTACTCTTAATTCTTTCAATAATAACTCTACCATACACTTTACCAGGTACACTCAACAGACTTATTCCCTATAATTTTTGCACTCTCTTTTGTCCCTTTGCCTTTATACAAAGGAACAATACACGCTCTCTGCCAATCCCTAGGTACCTTACCCTCTTCCATACATTTATTAAATAATAGCACCAACCACTCCAAAACTATATCCCCACCTGCTTTTAACATTTCTATCTTTATCCCATCAATCCCAGCTGCCTTACCCCTTTCATTCTACCCACTGCCTCACGAACTTCCCTACACTTACAACTGGCTCTTCCACACTCCTACAAGATGTTATTCCTCCTTGCCCTACACACGAAATCACAGCTTCCTGTCTTCATCAACATTTAACAACTCTCAAAATATTTCTCCATCTTCCCGATACCTCTAACTCTCCATTTAATAACTCTCCTCTCCTATTTTTAACTGTCAAATCCATTTGTTCTCTAGGCTTCCTCAACTTATTAATCTCATTCCAAAACTTTTTCTTATTTTCAACAAAATTTGCTGATAACATCTCACCCACTCTCTCATCTGCTCTCTTTTTACATTGCTTCACCACTCTTTTAACCTCTCTTTTCTCTCCATATACTCTTCCCTCCTTGCATCACTTCTACTTTGTAAAAACCTCTCATATGCTAACTTTTTCTCCTTACTACTCTCTTTACATCATCATTCCACCAATCGCTCCTCTTCCCTCCCGCACCCACTCGCCTGTAACCACAAACTTCTGCTGAACACTCTAACACTACATTTTTAAATCTATCCCATACATTTTCAACCCCATTGCCTACACTCTCACTAGCCCATCTATCCTCCAATAGTTGTTTATATCTTACCCTAACTGCCTCCTCTTTTAGTTTATAAACCTTCACCTCTCTCTTACTTACTGATTCTATTTTCCTTGTATCCCATCTACCTTTTACTCCCACTGTAGCTATAACTAAAAAGTGATCTGATATATCTGTGGCCCCTCTATAAACATGTACATCCTGAAGTCTACTCAACAGTCTTTTATCTACCAATACATAGTCCAACAAACTACTATCATTACGCCCTACATCATATCTTGTATGCAGTTACACTCCATATAATCACCTCCATTCAACTGTCATCAGTAACTGCATGGCAAGCCTTTCATTTTTTTATTTTTTAAGCAAATCTATATCTGAAATTTTTCATGAAAATTAAAATCAACACAATTCAAAAGAATACCTTGACCATGACAAGTTTTTCTGGATCAGGGGGCACATCCTCTCCATCAGACTCCTCTGCAGAGTTTCTTAATCTTGCCAGCTGAACATCACCAAACTCGCCACGTCCTGGAAGATAAATCACCCTCATTTGTGAAAAAAACCAAAGTAACAATTTTGATAAAACATTACAGGTGGCCCTCCACATTCGTGAGTTCCACTTTCATGAGCTTCGAACAATCGCAAATGCCCAGCCGCCTATTATCGGCAGTGACGCTGGCAGTAAAGAGTTCAAATCCACACACTAGACTCATCATGCCATGCAGTTACACTCCATATAATCACCTCCATTCAACTGTCATCAGTAACTGCATGGCTAACTATCATCATCATCATCATTGTCATTGTCATCATCACAAGTCATCAGAGTTCGTCTGCCTAACCTTACGAGTGGTGAGTGTTCTGTTTGTTCATTACAGTGGAACCCGGAGTTTTGTATGCTCTGAGTATCATACTTTGAGTTTAGAACCGTTTTTCAGCTAAATTTTGTCCTGAGTTTCGACTGTGCCCAGTGTTTCATACCGCGTACCAGACCTATCCGCCTGCCCGCGGACAGGTCGTGAGTCAGTCTGCCTTTGTTTATCTTTGAGTGAACATTACCTGGCGTGCTCATCCAAACATTTTACAATTAATTCATTGTGTTTGGTGCTTGTTTATTGAGTGCGACTGTGAAATAAGTCACCATGGGCCCAAAGAAACTTCCTACTGGCACCTCTTTGGTAAAGAAAGTGAGAAACACCATAGAAGTGAAGAAAGAAATAATACAAAAAATACGAGAGTGGCGTGTGACTTGTGGAGCTTGCCAGGATGTTTGGCAAAAGTAAATCAACAATCGCTTCTATCCTGGCGAAGAGAAAAGAAATCAAGGAAGCTGATGTTGCAAAAGGTGTTGACATGTTAACCAAAAATTGATCACAAACAGTGGAAGAGGTTGAGAAGTTGTTGCTGGTGTGGATCAACAATAAACAGATAGCAGGTGATAGTGTTTGAGTCACTCATTTGTGAAAAGGCAAGGCAGTTGCATGACGATCTCATAAAGAAAATGCCTGCAACGAGTGCTGATAGTGAATTTAAGGCCAGCAGAGGCTGGTTTGACAGATTTAAGAAGCATAGTGGCATACACAGTGAGGTAAGGCATGGTGAGGCTGCAAGTTCAGACAAAAGTGCGGCTGAAAAATTCGTAAGTGAATTTAAGGGGTACATAGACACTGAAAAATTCAAACCAAAACAAGTGTTCAATTGTGACGCCTCTTTTGAAGAAAATGCCAAAGAGGACCTACATCACGCAGGAGGAAAAGGCACTGCCAGGACACAAGCCTATGAAAGACAGGCTAACTCTTTTGTTCTGTGCTAACGCTAATGGGGATTTTAAAGTGAAGCCTTTACTGGTGTATCACTCAGAAAATCCCAGTGTGTTCAAAAACCAATGTCATCAAGAATAAATTGTGTGTTTGTGGAAAGCTAATAATAAGGCATTGGTCACGAGGCAAAATTTTCAAAGAGTGGGTCCATGAAGTGTTTGGCCCCAATGGAAAAAATACCTCCTGGAAAATAAATTGCAACTCCAGTGCCTCCTGTTACTGGACAATGCTCCTGCTCATCCTCCAACCTTGGTAGACCTATTGTCTAGGGATCAGTTTTATAACAGTGAAGTTCTTGCCTCCTAACACCACTCCTTCATCCAGCCCATGGACCAGCAAGTCATTTCAAATTTCAAAAACTCTACACCAAAGCAGTGCTTGAAAAGTGCTTTGGTGACCCTGGACACTCAGATGACCTAAGAGGGTCAACTGAGGGGTCACTTCACTATCCTCCATTGTATAAGCCTTATAGGTAAAGCTTGGGAGGGAGTGACTTCCAGGACTTTGAACTCTGCTTGGAGAAAATTGTGGCCAGATTGTGTCCAAGAGGGATTTTGAAGGGTTTGAGGCTGCCGACCCTCTGCCCGTTGTGGACCGTATTGTGGCATTGGGGAAGTCCCCGGGGTTGGAGGTGAGTGGCGAGGATGTGGAAGAGTTTGTGGAGGCCAACAGGAAAGGGCTAACCACTGACGAGCTGCAAGAGCATCTGGAACAGCATCAGACCACAGTTGAGGAACTTGCTTCAGAGGGAGGAGGAGGAGGAGGTGGAAGAGGGAGTAAAGGAGGTGCCTTCTTCAGTACTCACCTAGTTGTGGTTGCAGGGGTCGAGACATAGCTCCTGGCCCAGCCTCTTCACTGGCCGCTACTGGGTCACTCTCCCTGCGCCATGAGCTTTATCATACCTCTTCTTAAAGCTATGAATGGATCCTGCCTCACTACATTGCTTCCCAAACTGTTCCACTTCCTGACCACTCTGTGACTGAAGAAATACTTCCTAACATCCCTGTGATTCATCTGAGTCTTCAACTTCCAACTGTGTCCCCCTTTTTGCTGTGCCCTCTCTGGAACATTCTGTCTCTGTCCACCTTGTCAATTCCTCTCAGTATTTTTATAATAAGTCGTTATCATGTCCCCCTATTTTCCTGTCCTCCAGTGTTCGTCAGGTCGATTTCCCTTAACCTCTCCTCGTTGGACATAACCCTTAACTCCAGGAATAGTCTTGTTGCAAACCTTTGCACTTTCTCTAGTTTCTTTACGTGCTTGGCTAGGTGTGGGTTCCAAACTGGTGCTGCATACTCCAATATGGGCCTAACATACACAGTGTACAGGGTCCTGAACGATTCCTTATTAAGATGTCAGAATGCTGTTCTTAGGTTTGCTAGGCGCCCGTAAGCTTCAGCAGTTATTTGGTTGATGTGCACCTCAGGAGATGTGCCTGGTGTTATACTCACCCCAAGATCTTTTTCCTTGAGTGAGGTTTGTAGTCTCTGGTCCCCTAGACTGTACTCCGTCTGCAGTCTTCTTTGCCCTTCCCCAATCTTCATGACTTTGCACTTGGTGGGGTTGAACTCCAGGAGCCAATTGCTGGACCAGGCTTGCAGCATGTCCCATTTTAGGGACATATTAAAAAGGCGCCAGAAGCAGCACTCTGGACAGTTATTTTGAGCGACAGGGGTCCAGCGACTCTCAAGCTGGTCCTAGTGGCATTAAAAGACAAAGAAGGGAAGTAACCCCAGATAAGGACTTGTTACCTAAAGTCTTTATGGAAGGGGATTCCCCTTCCAAACAATAAGTGCTCCCTCACTCCTCCTCCCTATCTTCCAGATGCCAGCAACAGTCTTCAATAAAGGTAAGTAAATGTTATTTTAAATGTATATTTAAATGTATATTTATAAATTTATTACTGTGTGTGTTTATCTGTGTTGTGTGTATGTAAAACTATAGTTATTCTTTAAAAAATGTATTTTTTGTGAATATTTTTGGGGTTTGGAACGGATTAATTGGATTTACATCATTTCTTATGGGAAATATTGCTTTGACTTTAGAACGTTTCAACTTTGAACTACTCCTGGGAAAGGATTAAGTTCAAACCGAGGTACCACTGTATTTGTTTTAAACCCTAACATGTATGTAGGTAGTAGGTTGGAAAAGCAACCACTGGGGGGCAATTCCAGGTGACTGTAAAACAAAAACCTGAAACTTTTTTAATGATGGTAGGATTGCTGGTGTTTTTTTCTGTCTCATAAAATAAGTTTCAGGAAATCTTGCTATTTATTTACACTTAGGTCACACTACGCAAAAATGCAGTTTTTGTTACACATCATCGAGTTTTTTTTGATTTTATTTTAATAGTTCTTGTTCTTTTGTTTTCCTTTCATATCCATGGGGAAGTGGAATAAGAATCTTCCCCCCAAATCGTGTTTAAAAGTCAACTAAAATGCCGGGGAAAAAGGGGAGAACCCCCTTTTTCCAAGTTTCTAAAAAAAAGAAGAAGAAAATGCAAAATGGGTGTTTGAATGCGTGGGTGTTTCGAATGATAAGAAAGAGATTGTAGATGTTATGAATGAAAAGAAGGGGTGTCCGGGTTTAAGTGAGAAAATGAAGGGGGGGGAGAGTTTTAGGGGGGGAAAAAAATGATTAGATCAGGGGTTTCAAAAGAGTTAGAGCTAAAGAAGGAGTGGCAAAATGTTGAATAATCAGTTATGGGAGGTAAAGAAGGGAAAATAAAAGTATAAATTCAAGGTTATGTGGGGAAAATAAAGGTTGGGTGTGAAAAGTGGGTTATAGTAAGTGTTTATGCACCCGGAGAAGAGAGGGGTAGAAAGAGAGAGAGATTTTGGGAAAAGTTGAGGAGTGTGTGGGGGGTTTTGAACCGTAAAAGAATTGTGGGGGATCTTAACAAAATGGGTAAAAATGTTGTGGGTGGAGTAGTAGGTAAATTTGGGGGGGAGGGAAATGAAATAGGGAGCCAAATTTAGATGTGTAGAAAAAGGTTTGGTAATAAGTAATAATATTTTTTTGAAAAAAAGGATAAATAAATATAAAGGGAGATATAGACGAAGGAAAATAGTTTGTTGGGTTATTTTTGGGGGATAAAAAGGGATGAGTAGGCTTGGATGTACAGTTTTTAGAGGGGGGAAAGGGTATATCAGATCATTATTTGGTTGTAGTGTTAGAGTAAAAAGGGAGATGGGACAAAAAGGAAAAAGGCAACACAATAAGAGGAAAAAGTGTATAAACTAAGGGAGGGGGAAAAATAGATATAACAATATTGGGAGAAAGGTGGGGGTAGTGCAAAAGGGGGAGTGGGGTTGAAGAGAGTTGGGGAAATTTTTAAAAAGCAGTATTAGAATGGGGAAGTTTGTTTATAGGAGGGTGGGGCAGGAGGAAAGAGGAGGAGGGTAAAAAGAAAGGGGGGATAAAAAAGAAAAAGGTAGCAGAGAGGTTTTTTCAAAACAGAAGTGTTTAGAAGAAGAATATGGAGTAAAAGAAAGGGGAAAGAGTGGTGAGAGAGTGCAAAAAAAGAGCGGATGAAAGAATGGGGGGAGGATCTGTCAAAAATTTTTCTGAAAAAAAGAAAAAAATTTTGATGGATAAACAAAAGAAAGCCTAGGGGAAAGAATGGATTTTATTAAAACAGAGTAGGGAGTTGTAGATGGGGGGCTGGAGGTATTGGGTAATGGGGGGAAAATTTTGAGGGAAATTTTTAAAAGTCGAGAAAGAGGGGGGAATTATTTCTGGCCCGGGGGGTACAACATGTTTTGGGGTGAAGAAGAGCAGGGTGGAGTGTGGGGGGGGGCGTGAGGCATTGAGAATGAAAGGGGGGAAAGCAGCTGGAATTGACGGAATCATGAAGAAAAGAAAAACAGGGGGGTATAGGGTGGAGGGTTGGTATTTTTTTTTAATAAATGTATGAAAAGGGAAGGACCCAGGGATTGGCAGCAGCATGATAGTTTCCTTTTATAAAAGGGGAAGGGGATAAAAAGGATGTAAAAATTATAGGAAAAAGTTTACTGAGTTTCCCGGGAAAGTGTATGGCAGGGTTATTATTGAAAGAATTAGAGGTAAGACAAAAGTAGGATTGCAGATAGGGAGGCTTTAGAGTGGGGAGGGGATGTGAGATCAAGTGTTTTTAGGAAGCATATATGTGAACAGTATTTAGATAAAGGTAGAGAAGTTTTTTTTGCATTTATGGATTTAGAAAAAGGTATGATAGAGTGGATAGGGGACAATGTGGCAAATGTTAAGTGTATGGAATAGGTAGTAAGTTGCTGAAGGTTAAAGAGTTTTTTTGAGGATATAGGCTCAGGTTGGGTGTGTAGGAGAGGGGGATTTCTTCCCCGGAAAAGTAGGTCTTGACAGGGTTGAAAATCACCATGGGTTTTTTAATATATTTAAGATGGGGGTTTTAAAAAAAAAAAGTAGGGGGTTTGGGGGGGGTGGGGTTAAATTATGGAATTAAATGCAAAAAGGGGGTTGACACAGTTCTTTTTTGATGATACTTTTAGGAGATTCAAAAAAAAGTTTCAAAGGTTAGTGGACAGTTTGGGGGAGGGTAAAGGAGAAAGTTAAAAGTGAACATAGATAAGAGTAAGGTGATGAGGGTATCAAACGATTTAAATAAAGAAAATTAACACATTGGAGAGAGGGATTATGGAAAAGTAAAAGTTTTCAGAATTTTGGGGGTTGATTTTCAGCAGATGGGTTTATGAAGGATGAGGTTAACCATAGAATTGATGAAGGAAAAGGTGGGGTGCTTAGGGTTTTGGGGACAAAAAATTTTCCCTGGGGGGAAGGGGGAAAGAAAATATAGTGGATACCCTTTTAAGGGGGTGAAACTGGGTTTAAATCTACAGGGGGAGGGGGAGGGAGGATTCCCTTTTAGTGTGTGGTTAAAAATTATGCAGAAAATTCGAATGTGGAAATTAGGAGAAGGTGTGGAGTTACTAAAAATATTTTTAGGGGCTGAAGAGGGTTTTTGAGGTGGTTTGGGCATTTAGAAGAAAGGATAAAGTAGAATGACTTGGAAGGGGAAAAACTGTAGGGAAGGAGGGGGGGTGTCCTAGAAAAGGTTGGAGGGGAAAGGGGAAAAGGGGGTTTTTTTGGGGGGAGGGGGTTGACTCCAGCATGTGACGTGTTAGATAGGAGTGAATGGAGCGAGGTTTTTTGGGACATGACGATCTGTTGGAGGTGAGGGTAACTTTTGGTAAGGGATTCAGGGCCATTTAAATTGATTTAGTTGGACTTGATCCTGGAAAGGGGAAAGTACAATGCCTCACTTTGGAGGGGCTGAGATAGTGACAGCGGGGAGGGATTTTCTCAGCTGTATTCTGAGCTCCTCTGCAAAGACAGTGATTATGTATGAGGGGAAAAGTGTTGAATGATGATAAAAGTTTTTTTTTTTTTTCTTTTTGGGTCACCCTGCCTCTCAAGCGACTTGTTAAAAAAAAAAAAATTTGTACAAATTTTACGATTTTTTCATGTTTTTTTTGATTGTTCATGGTTCAAAGGAAAGGAAGAAGTAATGTTAGGCAAATAAATGCTATTATATTTAAAATATTTTAAAACCAAAAATTTCCCGGAGTTTTCAAATTTCAGGTTTTTGACCCCCTAACCTCGGAATGGGAGGGCCACCTTTTTCATCTGTGTATCAAAACCTCTGGTAAGACAGTGATTGAGTGAGGATGATGAAAGTGCTTCTTTTTTCTCGGGGCCCTGTCTCAGTGGGAAAGGGCCAATGTTAAAAAAAAATTTTTTATATATTATCATGTCAAATATAGCAACATTAAAAAATGCTGTAAGTATACTCACGCTACCACTACATTCTGGTATCACTTAGAAGCATTCCTAGTGTAGAAACTTGAAGATTTTCCTCTGAAAGTAGGTGTTCTTGACCTAAATTCACTGTATGATTGAACTTGTTTAGTATACAGTTTTTCATTTGGGACCAGCATGAGCGACCTGCGGGGGGAGGAATTGGGTTGAATGGTGATGTCTGAGTGGAAACTGAAGATCCCCCTAAGGTTCGGGTTGATGCCGTACAGCCCGATGAGTGGAAGCCCCCAGTGTGAGTGGACCCCTGTGAGCTGACCTGGCAGGAGTTGTCCAGTTTGTTGCCAGCCAGGGTTTACCTGTGCCCATGTCTCAGTCTCTGGTTCTCCCAAGCCCGGTTTGGTGGAGACCAACCTCTTTGCCCCCGGGGTTTTGAGTTCATCAACTCCGCACCTAAAATAAAACCTTTTTTGATTTTTCATCAATCAACTATAACATGTTTTGAATGAATAGAATAAAAGGGGACTTAAAATTATATAACCTCAAGCGAATTTGTATGTTCAATTTTTACCTCGAGGTGTTGAGGTGAGGTTTTAATTTTTTTTTCCCGCTGCCCGAGATGAGCAGGGCACCCCCAAGGCCATATAGGCTGCTGCCCCACCTACAGCCACACCCACACCACCCAATAGCCGCACTTTCCTGAAAGCAATGTTTGTTAAAGTAAAAAATAAATACTGGGCCAAGGGGCGTGACCCTTTGGGAAAAACCCCCGAGTGGGTTTGGGAAGATGTTCAAAATTTTGGAACAAAAACTTAAATACAGGGGACCCTCCGCGACCAATCATGATTTCTTTTTGGCCAATTTTTCTCGAAAATTGGCCCCGCATAAATTTTTTTTCGTTTTTGTCGAGATATGGAACCTGCCCAGTCCCCAGCGCCACAAAAGCCTGCCCCCCGCCTCAAATGCACTTTCCCGGCAGTTTGTTTGTTTCGGGCGGTAAACATATTTCGGGTAAAAAAATTTTTTATAAACCATTGGTTTTTGTGCTTATTTATTGTGTGTAGCAAATAAGCCACCAGGGGCCCCCAAAAGAAAGCCCCTAGTGTCATCCTTTGGAAACAAAGTGGGGAACACCGTAGAATTGAAGAAGAAACTAGAAAATGTGATAGTGGCAAAGATTCGATGGAGGATGTCCCGGGTAACAACCATCAGTTCCACTGTAAGAAAAAAGAAATCACGGAAGCATTTTTGGAAAGGGGGAATACGATAAAAAAACAGAGATCACAAACAATTGAAAATATGGAGAAATTGTTGGGGTGTGGATAAACGAAAACAGTTAGCGGGTGAAAGTGTCGTGCAGTTTTTAAAAAAGAAAGGCGGGCATGACGATCTCATAAAGCAAATCCTGAAAGGGGCTTGTTTTAAATTTAATCCCGCAAAGGCAAAAATTGGGAAAGTGGCTACAAGTGTTTTTAAAGGATGGGGGGATGCCAGTTCAGACAAACAGCTAAAAAAATTCGTGCAGAAATTCAAAGACAGAGGGTTGAAAATTCGAAACCAACAAGTGTTCAATTGTGACGAAACAGGCCTGTTTTGGAAAAAAATCCCAAAAGAGGACCTACATCATGCAGGAGGAAAAGGCACTGCCAGGACCCCTTTATGAAAGACAAGCTAACCTCTTGTTGTGTGTTAATGCTGGGGGTTTAAAAGTGAAGCCTTACTGGTGTATCACTCAAAAAACCCCAGTGTGTTTAAAAAAAACAGTGTCATGGGAAGTAAACGGGTGTGGGAAGGCAACAGTAAGGCTTTCACGGGGGAAATTTTCCTGGAATGGTTCAATGAAGTGTTTCCCAGGGGCATACCCCAGGAAAAAAAATTGCCCCAAGTGCCTCCTGTTAATGGACAATGCTCCTGCTCATCCTCCCGACTTGGAAGACCAATTGTTTAAGGGGAAATTAAATTTATAAAAGTGAAGTTCTTGCCCTAACACCCCCCCTCCCCATCCAGCCCATGGACCAGCAGATCATTGAAAACCAAAAAACTGACACCAAAGCCATGTTTCAAAAGGGGCTTTTACATAACCTCAGACCTTTAATTGACCCTAAAAGTTCTGGAGGATCACTTTCTTTCACTGCATAAGCCTTATAGAAAAGGCTTTGGGAGGGGGGGACAGGGAAAAGAACTCTTGGAGAAAATTGTGGCCAGATTGTGTCCAAGAGAGGAATTTTGAAGGGTTTGTGGATGACCCCCTCAACCCTGCCTGTTGTGGAAAAAATTTCACATTGGGGAATTCCATTTGGGGGGTGTGAGGGCCCCGAATGGGAGTTTGGGGGGGACCCAATCAAGAGCTAACCACTGAAGAGCTGCAACACCTTCATCTGCAAACCAACAAAACCCCAGCTCAGGAAACTGCTTCAGAGGAGGAGGAAAAGATGGAAGAAGGTGCCTTTTCAGAGATTAAAAGATTTGTGGAATTGGGGTAGGGGGATCATTTGTTGAGGAACATCACCCCGACAAAGATTTGCAACCATTTGGCAACATGTACAAGAAAACCTTTTCCCATTTTGGGGGCATTTTAAAAAGGGTGCCAAAAAAAAAGTCCTGGAAAAATTTAGTACCACAGGGAAGTACTCTCAAACGGTCCTATGGATTAAAAAACAAAACAGGAAGTGACCCCAGATAAAGACTTTATAGAGTCCTTATGGAGGGGATTCCCCCTTCCCAAAAAATAGCCTCTCTTCCCCTCCCCCCTCCCTGTCTTCCATCCACCAAGAACAGTCTTCAATAAAGGTAAGTGTCATGTTGAATGTTTATTCTTTGTATCTTTAAAGGTCAAAAATTGTTTTGGGTTTAAAATTCTGGGTGTTTGGGAAAGGATTAATTTGATTTACATTGTTTCTTATGGGGGAAAAAGGTTTGGTTTTGGGGTTTTCTGGAACTGATTAAAGATGAAAACTGAGGGGCCACTGATAGGGCCTTTAGAAGATTTTTTTTTCTGTTGTCAAAAATTAATGATGGCCAGTTTCGTAAGAAAAGTTATCCATCTGCTTTGGTATCCCTTTAAAAACACGCTACCCAAAAATATTGCAAAAAAAATTTCAAGGTACTGAACTTTTTACTAATAGAAACTTGATATAACGAAAGAATTTTTTTTAAAAGAAACTAATTGGAAACCTCGAGTTAGTTGAAAAAAAAACGCTAAAACAATTAAAAAGTTTCATAACCATCTTTAGTTTCAATGTCACAATCTTAAATTTTTAAAAAAGCAAGATAAACCACCGGGGCCAAGATATACAAAAAATTTAATTTTTTTCAATAAATATAAAATTAAAAAATGTCATAAATTCAATGTAACTACTATTATATTCATTATTAATCCCCTTTATTAAATGAATGAATTCTATTGCAAAAATTTTTATATACTAATAGTCGGAAAAATAAAAAAATATGCAGTATAATTTATTTTATTTATAACGCCCCCCACAATGGGGTTTTTCGTCACAAACAGATCTACCTGGGTGAAAAGGGATGGGTATATATAGGATGGGTTTAAAAGGGGAATGCTTATTGGAGAATGTGCTGTGATAACTTCTGAGAGGGTGACAGAGCTAGGACCTTGGGAGCTTTAAAAGAGTTTGGGGAAAACATTGGTCCCCCGGCGGGCATTCCAAACTCAACATTTATGTAAATGTATTTTCAAGTGCTTTTGCAAGTGTTTTTGGGGTCTGAAAAAGACAAACCCATGTGACATTATTTTTAAGGGAAAGGGAAAATTTTGGGGAATGGCACTTGAGGATTTGAAAAAATTTTCGGGGAAAACCGAGGGGCCCCTTTAAAATTTAAGGAGGTTCCTCATTCTTATGTTCTTATGTGGGAAAGCGATGAAAACATGAATGGAGGGAAACCCCAGATTTCTCCCTTCTTGCCAATCTCGTTTTGTGATTGATAAAGCACACTGTGAGGGGAAAACGCTGTCAAAAAAGGATCACATTATACAGCTTATGTATTTAATTTTCCATTTGGGGTATTTTATAATTTATTTCCCTTAATCATTTTTAATTATCATCATCCGTAATGAATATAATGAATTAAAATGGTTTCAAAAACTAAGTACCACCAGGGCCAACATAAATCTTTTTTAATCTTTAAAAATAAAAACCCAAAAAAAATTTGCAAAAAGGGTTCTAAAGTTTAAATTTGTTTCAAGAATAAATCTTTCATCATAAATTCCAATCCCCTCAGAATAAATCAATATCTTTTTGTGACCCACAGCTTGAACATTTCCAAAAACCTGCCGTTTCCTGACAAACCTTACCAAACCTAACCATCTTAAATCCCATGAGTCTCACCTGTGACGGTGCGGAATCTCTGCCCTTACTAGTCCCCCATGTTGCCAGCTGTCCCCCAAACAGCCCCCATCCTCACGCTCCCCTCCCTGCTTTCCCATTCCCCATGCACCTCAACTCTGTAAGTAGAAAGATACAAGTTTTTGCATAAAACACATTTAGAAAAAAAATCCACTATATCAGGCATATTATTAATGTAAATCAACCCTAATAAATTAACTTTTTTCATTCACATGAAATTCAGTAATTTTTCATGACACTTTTTTTGGCAGGTTTTTTTATTCATCCATCCCCCTCAATGAAAAACTTATGTTTTTTAAATCTGTGTTTTTCAACAAAACTGTTTTGAGTTTTTTTGGTTAGATACGTACATACTTTATTATGTGAAAAAAACATTATGTTATTACTACTGTAACTTCAGAATGGTGGGACACAACTGCTGAATCAATTATGTTTCTCACATTTTGTTTCTATCTTCAGTGCATAGAAATGTTTGTGCCAAAAAACTTATCAAACTAAAAAAAAATCACTGTACAACCTTTCAGGATAAAGGCATTAGTAGTATGGTTGTAGTCCCAGTGTTTGAGGGGTTTTGGGCTGCCACGCCGAAATCCCAAAACCAGAGTGCCCCCCTGTCCCCTGCCCGGTCCCTGGGTCACCCACTCCCGTACGGGGGTCTCTGAACATCATCAAACAATTAAAACACTGGAAATGAAGCAAATACCCCATGGTGGGCAGCCTTATACTCCCCATAATATAAGAGTCATGGCAGTAGGCTTATGGGCCCCTGATGGCACTCCTATGCTCTCACAGTTTCAAAAAATACACCGTATCACTTCCTGGTCCATGGTAGGCAGGTCCTGTACTCTCAAATGGCCCATCGAAGGGCCTACATTACTCACATCTAAATATTTCCCCCACCCCTCACTTGCTTTTTTTAAACTTTTTGGGAGCTTGTTCCAATAATTTATAGCTTCATTGCCAAAGCAGTGTTTTCCCCAGATCCTTTTCAAACCTGAATTTAGCTAATTGAATCTACTGTTAAGCTCTTATGGTTTGATATTTCAAGCATATGAACTGAAATTTAGCAGTTAAGGAAAGGATTATTCAGTTTTTTTCACTCAGAGGAACTGTGCATACTGTGGTTCACAACCAATTTAATCATAAAATATACCAAGTCAAAGCTTACATAAAAGAGATTTTTTAATCAGGTTTTTTCAGTCCAT
>WNWK01033069.1:0-21435 GCA_009830355.1 Cherax destructor | reverse complement strand
CCTTTATTACAAATAAAGTAAGAAGCCTCCGAAGCCTTATCATTTCAACCACGCCTCCAAAACTCCAAATAACACATCGTTATAGTAGCTGTTGCGGTATGAGCCCATATCTGTGGTGGTGTGGGCATAGCTGTGGTGGTGTGGGCATAGCTGTGGTGGTGTGGGCATAGCTGTGGTGGTGTGGGCATAGCTGTGGTGGTGTGGGCATAGCTGTGTTGGTGTTGGCATAGCTGTGGTGGTGTGGGTGTAGCTGTGTTGTTGTGGGTGTAACTGTGGTGTGGATGTAGCTATGGTGGTGTGAGTGGGTATAGCTGTGGTGGTATAGGTGTAGCTGTGGTGGTGTGGATGTAATTATGGTGGTGTGGTTGTAAGTGTGGTGGTGTGGGTGTAGCTGTGTTGTTGTGGGTGTAATTGTGGTGTGGATGTAGCTATGGTGGTGTGAGTGGGTATAGCTGTGGTGGTATGGGTATAGCTGTTTTGGTGTGGGTATAGCTGTGGTGGTGTGAGTGTGGCTGTGGTGGTGTGGGTGTAACTGTGGTGGTGTTGGTGTAACTGTGGGGTGTGGATGTAACTATGGTGGTGTTTGTGTAACTATGGCAGTGTGGGTGTAGCTTTGGTGGTGTGGGTGTAGCTGTGGTGGTGTGGGTGTAGCTGTGGTGGTGTGGGTGTAGCTGTGGTGGTGTGGGTGGGTGTACCTGTGGTGGTGTGGGTAGGTGTAACTGAGGTGGTGTGGGTGTTACTATGGGGTGTGGGTGTAGCTGTGGTTGTATGGTTACTTACCTAGTTGTGGTTGCAGGGGTCGACTCATAGCTCCTGGCCCCGCCTCTTCACTGGCCGCTACTGGGTCACTCTCCCTGCACCATGTAGCTGTGGTGATGTGGGTGTATCTCTGGTGGTGTGGGTGTAGCTGTGGTGATGTGGGTGTAACTTTGGTAGTGTGGGTGTAGCTGTGGTGATGTGGGTGTAACTTTGGTAGTGTGGGTGTAGCTGTGGTGATGTGGGTGTATCTCTGGTGGCATGGGTGTAGCTGTGGTGGTATGAGTGTATGATAATTATGATTCTGGTGTTACTCTGATCATCCTCGTAAGTCAATTTGACGGAGATTAGATTTAGATTTTGCTGCCAAAGGCGCTGATGTATAGTACACCACCTATCCGCCCTGTAGCACAAGAGCATATGGATACACAACAAGCCTAGGAACTAGGACCCATTAGGGTTAGTAGGAGTACATCTGGATTTATATTTACAGTTGACTTAGTTGTTGGAAGCAAATTTAGGAAACTTGCTTAATATGTTTGGTATCTTATTTTCTTTAATAAGATATCCTCTCATATCACATACGTAGGTTATGTACGTGTTGGAGCAGGTGTGGAAGGAGGTTTAAGGTGGAGGTAGAGGAGGAGGTGGAGATGGAAGAGTAGGGAGGAGGAAGAAGTGGTGGAGGAGGAAGGGAGAGGAGGAGAAAGAGATGGTGGTGGAGAAAGAGGTAGTGGAGGAAGAAGAGGTGCTGGTGGAGGAAGTAGTGGTGGTGGAGGAAGTAATGGTGGTGGAGAAATTTTCTGCAACAGGGTTGTCAACCCCTATCAAGGAGGGCTTAGCTCCCTTTCCCTATATTTCAACCCTGGCAGTGCAGGTGAGGGGCTAAGGGGTCATGACCTCCTCTTCTTTCCATTAGCAATAAAGCAGCATCAGAACATCCCTATATTGTATCGTGTTCCTTACCCTGCAGAATTAAACTTCCACTAAATTGGATGCAGATCAAGAGCAGATAAAATGGACGATGAGACTTGCATGTGGATAACAGCTCTCCCCTCTTGTGGGAGAATCTAAAACATAATATATTTACGCATTTGCCTGAGGAAGCTTCTATTTCCTAAGACCATTAAAAATTTGAAATAACATGCCTCTTCCCTGATAATATAGCTAGTGGCATTATACTCAATAACTCGCACCTTGGAATCAAAGAATCCACACTCTTTGATCCAGTAAAGTCACCAGAGCTGTATCTACGCTCATAGACATTATGTCAGCAGAAACTCGACTGTAAATAATGGTGCTGGGAGCTCCTTGAGCTAGATTGCAATTATTAATTTGACCAGTGACAGTGTAACATGTGACCAAGTGTCGCCGTCAAGGCCATGCCACATTGAAATGTTGAACATTCATGACTGCATCTGTGTTCACTTTCTGAAATTCTGTGAATACTTCGTGAAGCCTAAGTTGTGCAGTGACAATCTCCAGGAAGAACTGCTGTCCCTGCCATGAATAATTAACAACATATGTATTAGCAAATGAACAAGTATTTGCGGCAGAACCTTTATGCTCCATGTTGCTTATTTGTGTACAAACGATCATTAAGGAGAACTTTCTCCTTACTGTGGATATTATCCACAGATATAGATCACAAGTTGAACTTGTAGACAAGTGATGGTTGTCAGGTGACGTTCAACATGGCAGTGTGATGAAAGAAGTGAAGACGTCCACCATCATAACTTCAATCAAGCCATCAATACCGGCTTCAGTGATGTAACATCAAGGCACTGCAGTGATTACAGACATCTACCCTAGGCACTGCAGTGATTACAGACATCTACCCTAGGCACTGCAGTGATTACAGACATCTACCTTAGGCACTGCAGTGATTATAGACAGTCTATAATCACTGCAGTGCCTAGGGTAGATGTTAGGTGAATAAGGCTAACCATCAAAGCCATGACAAGTAGGCAATCTCCCAAACACAGGTAAGAGACATGTTCTCTCCTGCACATATTGTTTTGGGGATTATAGTATAACAATGAAGGCTGGAGGCAGTGGAGATGTCATGTCTGAGGGCAATGTGTGGTGGGAATATAATGCAGAGGATCCGTAGTTTGGAGATTAGGAGGAGGTGTGGGATTACCAAAACTATTATTCAGAGGGCTGAGGAGGGGTTGTTGAGATGGTTTGGACATGTAGAGAGTATGGAACGAAATATAATGACTTCGAGAGTGTATAAATATGTAGTGGAGGAAAGGCGGGGTAGGGGTCGGCCTAGGAAAGGTTGGAGAGTGGGGGTAAAAGAGGTTTTGTGTGCGAGGGGCTTGGACTTCCAGCAAGTGTGCGTGAGAGTGTTAGATGGGAGCAAATGGAGACAAATGGTTTTTAGGACTTGACGTGCTGTTGGAGTGTAAGCAAGGTAACATTTATGAAGGGTTCAGGGAAACCGGCAGGCAGGACTTGATTCCTGGAGATGGGAAGTACAGTGCTGGTACTCTGAGCGAGGGGTGTTTATGTTGCAGTTTTATAACTGTAGTGTAAGCACGCCTCTGGCAAGACAGTGATGGAGTGAATGATAATGAAAGTTTTTCTTTTTTTGGGCCACCCTGCCTTGGTGGGAAACTGCCAATGTGTTAATAAAAATAAAAATAAAAGAATGAATGGAATAAAAAGACCTCTGCTGGTCTATAGGTACTCATTTTTCTCAGTGACAGCTCAGGACCCCAGCAGCCACGAGTCTGGGGGTCCCCTTCGATATCAGCTGTCTTAGTTCCCACTGGGCTGTAAAAAAATGCAGGTTTCAATAATTATCACACCCTCCTGACATATTGACACAATATGTGCAAGTGATACTAAGCGAGACCACATCTCTTACCTGTGTTTGGGCAATCGCCTGCTTGTCACGGCTTCAATGGTTAGCCCTACCCATCTAACATCTACCCTAGGCACTGCAGTGATTATAAACTGATGTTGGGATGAATAGTGACTTATTACCTGGCTCATTGTAGTGGGAACCCTTGACATTTCTACACTGTTGAAGCCAGTATCAACGGCCCAAGTGACGTTGGACGTCTTCATGTCTTTCATCACACTGGGATGTTGAACGTCACCTGACGACCATCACTTGTCCACAAGTTCAACTGTGAACTATATCCATGGATAATGTCCACAATAGGAGAAAGCTCTCCTTAATGATCATTCATACACAAACAAGTGACACAGAGAATAAAGGCCTGCCATGGATACTTGCTCACTCGGTAATTATTCATGGCAGGGAGAGTAGTTCTTGCTGGAGACTGTTGTTGCATGACTCTGGTTTCACGAAGTACACACGGAGTTTCACAAAGTGTTCATGGATACACTCATAAATGTTCTGTTTCGAAGTGGTGAGGCCTCGCCAGCGACACTCGTTCACTCGATGATCATCGGCCGATTTCACTCATCATGATTGCAATCTGGCTTGCAAAGCCCCCACACCTCTATTTACAGTCGAATTTCTGCTGACATAATGTCTACAGGCTTAGACATATCGGCAGATTCCGTGACTCCAAAGTGAAGGTTACTGGGTATAATGGTACTAGCCATATTATCAGGAGAGATGTATATTATTTTTGAATTTTTAATAGTCTTAGGAAACAGAAGCTCCTCAGACAAACACGTAAATATATTATAATGCAGATTCTCCTGTAAGAGGGAAGAGCTCAGGCTGCGTGCGCAATTCTCATGTGTCTATTTATCACAGAAATTATACAATACACAAATATGTAAAACTTGTTAATAATTTTATATGAGAACTAACAGTAAACTAACATTTTTCTTAGCAAAGAGACATGGTGTCATGGGTATTTTATTGTGTCAGCTTATAATGTTTATGTCAGTTATGTATCATGAATGTACTCAAAGACCTTGACAGTGAAACAGCTGAGTATGTGGGTGTGGCCTTTGTTTTGATTATGTCAGTAAATACTTGGATCCAAAACACTGACTCATTGCTCAACATAATTTTGCTAAGTGCAGTGCGACTTGTGTATGCATGACCAGTGGCCATATGGCCCTGTGATATGGCCATTAGTGGCCCCATGGTGAGGTGCACGAACATTGCTGTGTCAGTGCACATTGAGAACTTTTAATTCTTGACCTCACTGGAAATGACTGGCTTGAGATAACATTAATCACTGGCCTATACTTCTGAAGTGTACATGTGTAAGACAATAACATGAGCGACCATACATGTAAATTTATTAATTTGACTGACACATTCAATATGAAAGCTTAAACATATGCAATGGTACCTCGGAATACGTCCTTAATCCGTACCAGGACCTTGGACTTATACCAAACAGGACATATACCAAAAAAAAAATCCTATTGTTATTGGCATATTATACATTGATGGGGTTGTATAAAATAATTTAAACACTGCTTAATACTAAAATACATACATAAATACAAAATAATTAGATAAAATAAATGCAAATTTAACCTCACTTTAGTTTGCTGAAAAGAGTCGAGTGCCTACTAGGATAGTACTGAGAAGGGAGGAGGAGGAAATGTTATTGTTTGGAAGGAGAGCCCCTTCTCTTTTCTGCCTCTTTTCCTATTTGGACCTGGTTGAAGCTCACCAGGTTTGACTTTTACTAAAAATCTGTCCAAAGAACTTTGCTTCTGCCTTCTCCTCAGGATGTTTAGGAAATGTGACATTGTCTGGTCATAACAGACAATGGTATTACAGCGTGTTTGGGCTTTGTTGGGGTGGTACTTCTCTGTTCATCCATTTGGCAAAGATTTCCTTGATTAATGAAGTAGGGGCTTCCTCTATCTCCTCTTCCGAGAGAGGTAAACAAGAGTAGCGCACAGTGTCATGACTCATTTTGACTCATACAAGTTTTAGCACTCGAGTTGTATTCCAAACAAAGGTCGTATACCAAGCAAAAATTTTCGCATCCAAACAGGACATATACCAAGTTGGACTTATTCCAAAGCGGACGTATACCAAGGTTCCACTGTATTATGCTTTCTTATAGCTAAGATGAGATATAATTATTTGAAACAGAGTTTTGCCCTCTAATTAAAAATAATGAGCACAATATGGAGAACCATTGAACTAGTCTTCCTGGGACTATGTATGAGTCTTTAAAACTTTGTGGGATCCCTGGTCTCTTATCCCCTTTTCTATAACATATGGGGCCCTACTTTATTTCGTAAAACCCTGGTTTTTTTTTTTTTTTTTTTTTTTTACATTTTCGAAATATCAATCTGTGGCCTTACTTTATATGACCATCTTATTCTAATCAGGTTTGATCAGATCACTCTGTAGTCTCATGTGGTTCAATCGGACCACCCTGTGGTCTCATCCAGTTCGAAGGACCATTGTGTGGATTATAGTATAAGAATAAATTCAATAAAAAAGATAATTTTGGTCTATGGGTCCTCATCTTTCTCATTGACAGCTCAGAACCCCAGTAGCCATGGGTCTGGGGGTCTCCTTTGAGGTTATCTGTCTTAATTCCCACTGGGCTGTAACAGAGCAGGTTACAATAATTATCACAACCTTTTGACATATTAACACATTATGTGCAGGTGACACTAGGTGATCCACATCTCTTACTTATATTTGGGACATCACGTGCTTGTCAGGGTTTTGATGGTTAGCCCTACTCAACTAACATCTACCCTAGGCACTGCAGTGACTATAGGCTGATTTTGGGATTAATAGTAACTTTCCTGGCTCATTGTAGCAGGAGCCCTTGATGTTACTACATTGTTGAAGCTGGTATCAATGACTTGATTGGAGATATGACATTGGACATCTTCACTTCTTTTGCCACGTTATCATGTTGAATGTCACCTGATGACCATTGCCTGTCCACAATTTCAACTTATGAACTATATCTGTTGATAATTTTCACAGTAAGCATAAAGTTCTCCTTAATGATTGTTCATACATGAATAAGTGATATGGAGAATAAATGGTCTGCCACAGATACTTCCTCAGTCGCTAATATGTACGTAATTATTCACAACAGGGAGAGTAGCTCTTCCTCGAGATTGTAGTTGCATGACTTAGGTTTCATGAAGTACACGCGGATACGGCCATGTATGTTCTACATTTCAACATGGTGTGGCCTTGCCATGGACACTCGTTCACTCATTACATCATTGGTCGATTTCACTTGTGATGATTGCAATCTGGCTCAAGGAGCCCCCAGCATCTCTATTTACAGTTAAATTTCTGCTGACATAATGTCTACAGGTGTAGGTGCCAGCTCTGATGACTCAGTTGAATCAAAGAGTGCGGATTCCTTGACTCCAAGATGTGGGTTATTAAGTATAATGCCACTAGCTATATTATCAAGGTACAGGGACATTATTTCAAATTTTTAATGGTCTTAGGAAATAGAAGCTACCTCAGACAAACACGTGAATATATTGCAGAGTCTTCCATAAGAGGGAAGAGCTGTTGTCCACATGCAAGTCTCATTGTCCATTTTATCTACTCTTGATCTGCATCCAATTTAGTGGAAGTCCAATTCTGCAGAGTAAAAAACACATACTAAGATATATGGATGTTGTGATGCTGCTTAATTGCAAGACATAAGATCTTGCTTCATCTCTGCTAATGGAAAGAAGAGGAGGTCATGAGCCCCATAGCCCACACCTGCCCTGTCAAGGTGGGAATGTAGAGGGATCTTAGACCCCTTGAGAGGGGTCACTGCCTCCTTTTGGAGAAAATTTATCCCTCTTGGAGAAAATTTATCCACATTGTGTCAATATGCCAGGAGGGCCAATCCCTAGAGCATGCATAGTTCCTTTGTATAAAGGCAAAGAGGACAAAAGAGAGTGTAAAAATTATAGGGGAATAAGTCTGTTGAGTATACCTGGTAAAGTGTATGGTAGAGTTATTATTGAAAGAATTAAGAGTAAGATGGAGAGCAGGATAGCAGATGAACAAGGAGGATTTAGGAAAGGTAGGGGGTGTGTAGACCAAGTGTTTGCAGTGAAACATATAGGTGAACAGTATTTTGATAAGTGTAAAGAGGTTTTTGTGGTATTTATGGATTTGGAAAAGGCATATGATAAGGTGGATAGGGGGGCAATGTGGCAGATGTTGCAAATGTATAGAATAGGAGGTAGGTTATTGAAAGCAGTGAAGAGTCTTTATGAGGATAGTGAGGCTCAGGTTTGAGTATGTAGACGAGAGGGAGATTATTTCCCAGTAAAAGTAGGCCTTAGACAGGGATGTGTGATGTCACCATGGTTGTTCAGTATATTTATAGATGGAGTTGTAAGAGAAGTGAATGCTCAGGTGTTGGCAAGAGGTGTGGGGTTAAAAAATAAAGAATCTAACACAAAGTGGAAGTTGTCACAGTTGCTCTTTGCTGATGACACTGTGCTTTTGGGAGATTCTGAATAGAAGTTGCAGAGGTTGGTGGATGAGTTTGGTAGGGTATGTAAAAGAAGGAAATTAAAAGTGAATATAGGAAAGAGTAAGGTGATGAGTATAACAAAAAAAATAGGTAACGAAAGATTGGATATCAGATTGGAGGGAGAGAGTATGGAGGAGGTGAATGTGTTCAGATATTTAGGAGTGGATGTGTCAGCAGATGGGTCTATGAAAGATGAGGTAAATCATAGAATTGACGAGGGGAAAAAGGTGAGTGGTGCACTGAGGAGTTTGTGAAGACAAAGAACTTTATCCATGAAAGCAAAGAGGGGAATGTATGAGAGTATAGTTATACCAACACTCTTACATGGGTGTGAGGCATGGGTTGTGAATGTTGCAACAAGGAGAAGGCTGGAGGCAGTGGAGATGTCATGTTTGAGGGCAATGTAGTGTGAATATAATGCACAGAATCTGTAGTTTGGAGATTAGGAGGAGGTGTGGAATTACCAAAACTATTATCCAGAGGGCTGAGGAGGGGTTATTGAGATGGTTTGGAAACGTAGAGAGCATGGAACGAGACAGAATGACTTTGAGAGTGTATAAATCTGTAGTGGAGGGAAGGCGGGGTAGGGGTCGGCCTAGGAAAGGTTGGAGAGAGGGGTAAAAAGGTTTTGTGTGCCAGGGGCTTGGACTTCCAGCAAGTGTGCGTGAGTGTGTTAGATGGAAGCAAATGGAGACAAATGGTTTTTAGGACTTGACGTGCTGTTGGAATGTGAGCAAGGTAACATTTATGAAGGGTTTCAGGGAAACCGGCAGGCCGGACTTGATTCCTGAAGATGGGAAGTACAGTGTCTGCACTCTGAAGGAGGGGTATTAATGTTGCCGTTTTATAACTGTAGTGTAAGCATGCCTCTGGCAAGAAAGTGATGGAGTGAATGATGATGAAAGTTTTTCTTTTCCGGTATTGCGACCCCAGAATTGGGCCACAATGTATATACATGTTTATATAAATTTATGATGTATATTTCTTTTCTTATAATTTTATATTGCTGATATTTTCGATAATAGCTAAATCATTAATATCTTGCTTTATATTATTATTTGAATTAGCTATTTTATTTAGGTAGGATGTAACATTACATATTGTGCTCAAGTGTGTTGTAGCTACCCTGGAGTTGGCAAACTACCACTTACGACACTTTGCTTGTTATACTGCCGGCTTCTAGTTGCTGGGAGTGTCCACACCTGAGGTGGGAGACTGCTTCTCCTTCCTCCTCCTCTCTGCTCTGCTGACCATCGTTGAGACAACACCTCACTCTTGTCTCTGCTTGTTTCCTCACCATTTACACTCTGTTTGGTAGAGCATGTGTTCGGTGGTGAGACGAAACATACTTCTCAGGACTCTGTGTAACTCGGTCCACAGAGGATAGACTAGACAGTGATTTTCGACGTTTTACTGTGTTGTGTGTCAGATTGACACTCTGAGATAACTCAGGTCTCTAGCTATAGCTCTTGACCTAATTCGTTAAGGCATCTGTGCACCATCACAGTCAGGGATTTTTATGCTGAACCTAGATTCAGTAATAAGGGAGTTTTGTGACTATTTTGGAGGATCTGCTGATGGTCCCCAGTTAGGGTCGATTTTATATCTCCTGTTTCCTGACGCTGTGTTGCTGTTGCTTGTTATATTGCTGTTCTGCGAATTGGTCATTTTACTGTTCAATCAAGCTGTTCTGATTGTCAGTTTGTTAGAGAAACTAGCTTATGAGAAGTTCAGTCGGACACTAGTTGAGTCGAGTCTTAACGAGTTACCTGAGCACACTCATACACACACACTCTTATTTGTATATATCTGCATATTATTATAATTACTGACTTTGTGCCAGATGGTACATAAGAACCATATATACGTGCCTTCAGCACCATCTTATTGTATTGTTTATGAGAGCAGTGTAGGAGCTAACCTCCTAAGGAGGTGGAGGAGGAGGTGGAGGAGGAGGTGGAGAAGGAGGTGGAGGAGGAGGTGGAGGAGGAGGTGGTGAAGGAGGAGGTGGAGGAGGAGGAGGTGGTGAAGGAGGAGGTGGAGGAGGAGGTGATGAAGGAGGAGGTGGAGGAGGAGGTGGGTGAAGGAGGAGGTGGAGGAGGAGGTGGAGGAGGTGGAGGATGAGGAGGAGGTGGAGGAGGAGGTGGAGGAAGAGGAGGAGGTGGTGAAGGAGGAGGTGGAGGAAGAGGAGGAGGTGGTGGAGAAGGTGGAGGAGGAGGTGGAGGAGGAGGAGGAGATGGTGGAGGAGGAGGAGGTGGTGAAGGAGGTGGAGGAGGAGGTGGAGGAGGAGGTGGTGAAGGAGGAGGAGGTGGTGGAGAAGGTGGAGGAGATGGTGGAGGAGGAGGAGGTAGAGGAGGTGCTGAAGTAGGAGGAGGAGGTGGTGAAGGAGGAGGAGGAGGTGGTGGAGGAGGAGGTGGTGAAGGAGGAGGTGGTGAAGGAGGAGGAGGTGGTGAAGGAGGAGGTGGTGAAGGAGGAGGAGGTGGTGGAGGAGGAGGCAGTGAAGGTCAGCAACAAGTGACGTCATCAGGGTTTGTTGTCCAGTTTTTATTACAACTGAACCATCACCAGTGTAACCCCCCCCTGGCACCTTCATGTGTCTGTCTGTCTTGTTTGTGAGTATTGTCTGTCTGACTGTCTCTCTTGTCCGTCTGACTGTCTCTCTTGTCTGACTGTCTGTCTTGTCCGTCTGACTGTCTGTCTTGTCTGACTGTCTGTCTGTCTGACTGTCTGTCTTGTCTGTCTGACTGTCTGTCTTGTCTGTCTGCTCTGTTTATCTGCCATGTCTGTCTGTATTGCCTGTGTCTGTCTATTTTTCTGTCTGTTTTGTCTGTCTGTCTTGTTTGTCTGCTCTGTTTGTCTGCCTTGTCTATCTGTATTGTCTGTCCGTTGGTTTTTCTGTCTGTTTTGTCTGTCTGTGTTGTCTGTCGTCTTTGTCTATCCTTCTGTATATTTGTCTGTGAGCGTGTGTGTACTCACCTATTTGTGGTTGCAGGGGTCGAGTCATAGTCTGCTTTTGTATGTGTGTTGATACTGCTTCTTCTGTTGTTGTTGTTGCTGATGCTGTATCTGTTGTAGCGGCTCTGCTGTATCTGTTGTAGCGGCTCTGCTGTATCTGTTGTAGCGGCTTTGCTGTATCTGTTGTAGCGGCTCTGCTGTTTCTGTTAGAAGGCTCGCTGTTTCCTGTTGTAGCGGCTGCTGTTTCTGCTGTAGCGGCTCTGCTGTTTCTGTTAGCGGCTCCTGCTTTCATCTGTTGTTTTTCCCGTTGCTCTGTTTAGCGCCTGCTGCATCTGTTGTAGGCCTCTGCTGTTTCTGTTGTAGCGGCTCTGTTGTTTCTGTTGTAGCGGCTCTGCTGTATCTGTTGTAGCGGCTCTGCTGTTTCTGTTGTAGCGGCTCTGCTGTTTCTGTTGTAGCGGCTCTGCTGTTTCTGTTGTAGCGGCTCTGCTGTTTCTGTTGAGCGGCTTTGTGCATCTGTTGTAGCCGCTCTGTTTCTGTTGTAGCGGCTCTGCTGTTTCTGTTGTAGCGGCTCTGCTGTTTCTGTTGTAGCGGCTCTGCTGTTTCTGTTGTAGCGGCTCTGCTGTTTCTGTTGCAGCTGCTGCTGCTGTTTCTGTTGGTGTTGGTGATGTCACTTTATCTGTTGTTGCTGCTAGTGATTCTTCTGTTGTTGCTGGTGCTGCTGTTTATGCTGCTGCTCCTGTTGTTTGTGTTGCTGCTGCTGGTTTTGTTTCTGATGCTGTTTGAGTTGCTGCTACTGCTGTTTGGGTTGCTCTAGCTTCTGTTTGTGTTGCTGCTGCTGCTGTTTTTGTTGCTACTGCTTCTGTTTGTGTTGCTGCTGCTGCTGTTTGTGTTGCTGCTGCTGCTGCTGTTTGTTTTGTTGCTGCTGCTGCTGGTTGTGTTGTTGCTGCTGCTGGTTGTGTTGCTGCTGCTGCTGGTTGTGTTGCTGCTGCTGGTTGTGTTGCTGCTGCTGCTGGTTGTGTTGCTGATGCTGCTGCTGGTTGTGTTGTTGCTGCTGCTGGTTGTGTTGTTGCTGCTGCTGGTTGTGTTGTTGCTGCTGCTGTTTGTGTTGTTGCTGCTGCTGGTTGTGTTGTTGCTGCTGCTGGTTGTGTTGTTGCTGCTGCTGGTTGTGTTGTTGCTGCTTGGTTGTTTTTGTTGCTGCTGCTGGTTGTGTTGTTGCCTGCTGCTGGTTGTGTGTTGCTGGCGGTTTTGCTGCTCCGGGTGTTGTTTGCCGCTGGTTGTGTTGTTGCTGCTGCTGGTTGTGTTTTGCTGCTGGTGTGGGTTTCCGCTGCTGCTGGTTGTGTTTTTGCTGCTGGTTTGTTCTCTGCTTTCTGGTTGTGTTGCTGCGCTTCCGGTTGTTTTGTCCGTTTGGTATTTCCTGCTGGTTTGTTCCCCCCCGGTTGTGTTTCTCCGCCGGTTTGGTTCTGCTCCCCCTTTTGGGATTTTTTCCCGCGGTTTGGTTCTGTTCCCCCCCGGTTTTTTGCTGGGGTATTTTGCCCCCTTTTGTTTTGTTCCCCCCCCCGCTGTTTGTTTTTTGTTTTCCCCTTTTTTTTTTTTCCCTTTTTTTCCCTTTTTGTTGTTTTTATTCCCCTTTTTCCTTTCTTTTGCTTTTTTTTTTCCCGGGGGGCTTTGGGTTTTGTTTTCCAAGGTTTGGTTTGTTTCTTTTTGTTCTTTTCTTTTTTTTTTGTTGTTTTTCCATATTTTTTTTTCCCCCACGGGGTTTGTTTCCCTGGTGTTCTCCAAAGTTATTTTTTGGTTTTTTTAATTTTTTGTGCTCCTTTTTTTTTGCCCTTTTTCCCCCCTTTTTTGCTCCTTTTTTTCAAGGTTTGCCCCTCTTGGGTTAATTTTTTTTTTTTCGCGGGGTTTTTGGGGGGTTTTGCTTTCCGCCCTCCGTTTTTTTTCTTTCCCTCCATTGTTTGTTTTTTTCCCCCAGGGCATTGTTTTTCCCCTTATTTTTGGGGGTTTTTTTTTTGGGGCTTTTTGTTTTCCCGGTTTTGGTTTGCTCTGCTGGTTTGTTCTGCTGCTGGTTGTGTTGGGGGTTGCGGTTTTGGTTGTCTGCGGTTTTCCTCCGCCGCTGGTTGTGTTTGCCCCGCTGGTTTGTTCTAATTTTTCTGTTTTTTTTGCCCCCTTTTTCTGTTTGTTTGGGGTTTTAAAGGTTTTGTTTTTCCCCGCCCCCGTTTGTGTTGCTGCTGGGGGCGGTTTTTGTTTTCCCCACTTTTTCTGTTTGTTTTCCCCGCTGCTTTTTGTTGCCCCCGTTTTTTTTTTTCCATTTTGCTGTTTTTTTTTTCCCCGCCCCGCTGGTTTTTTTTGCCCCCGGTTGTGTTGCCCCCGCTGGTTGTTTTCCCCGCTGCAGGTTGTTGTTGCTCCCTTTTGGTTGTGTTCCTGCTGCTGGTTGTGTTTGCTGCTGCTTTTTGTGTTGCTGCTGCTGGTTGTGTTGCTGGGGGTCGGTTTTTGGTTTGCTGGGTTGTGCCCCCGCTGCTGCGGGGGGGTTTCCCCGCCCCCGCTGGTGTTGCGCTGCTGGGGTTGTTCTGCGGTTTTGGTTGCTTTTTCGGGGGGGTTTTGGTTTGTTGCCCCCAGTTTTTTTTCCCCCGGTTGGTTTTGTTTTCCCCGCCCCCGCTGGTTGTGTTCCTCCCCTTTTTGGGCCCCGCCCCGCTGGTTGTGTTGGGGCCGCCCCCTAGTTGGGTTTTTCATTTGGGGCCCCGCGGTTTTGTTTCCCCGCTGGGGGCTGGTTGTTTGGCCCCCGCTGGTTGTGTTGCGGCGGTTTTGGTTTTCTGTTGGGGCTGGGGGGGTTGCCCCCTTTTTCTGCTGGTTGTGTTCTGGGGGTTTCGCTGGTTGTTTGCCGGTTTTTTTGGCCCCCGCTGGGTTTTTTTTTCTGCCCCTGCTCCCGCGGTTTTGGTTGCCCCCGCTGGGGGTGCCCCCGCCCCCTTTTTGGGTTGCTGCTGGGTTGGTTGCCCCCGCTGCTGGTTTGCCCCCGCCCCCTTTTGTGTTCCCGCTGCGGTTTTGGTTTGTTCGCTGGGGGTTTTGTGTTGGCCCCCGCTGGTTGGGGCTGCTGCTGGCTGGTTTTTTTTCCCGGGGTTGTGTTGCCCCCTTTGTTGTGTTGCTGGGGGTTTTTTTTGCTGCTGCTGTTTTTTGTTCTGTCATTGGGGTGGTTGCTGGGGGCTGGTTTTTTGGCTTTTTGCCCCGCTGGTTGTGTTGCCCCCTTTTTCTGCTGGTTGTTTGCTGCTGCGGTTTGGCTGCTGCCCCCGGTTTTGTGTGCTGCTGCTGGTTTTTTGCCCCCGCTGGTGTTCCCCCGCTGGGTGTTGCTGCCCCGCTGGTTGTTTTGCCCCGCTGGTTTTTCCCGCTGCTGCGGTTTTGGCCTTTCCCCGCTGGTTGTGGCCCCCGCTGCGGTTTTGGTGGCCCCCGCTGCGGGTTTGGGGGTTGCTGCCGCTGGTGTTGGGGGTTCCCCTTTTTTTTTGGGGGTTGCTGCTGGTTTTTTTCCCCCGCTGGTTGTTTCTCCTTTTTTTGGGGGGTTTGTTGCTCTGCTGGTTGTGTTATTGCCCCCGCGGGGTTTTTTTTCCCCCCGGGTTGTGTTCTTTTTTCCCGGGTTTTTTTTTTGGGGCCCCCGCGGGTTTTTTTTCCGCTTTTTGTGTTCCGCCCCCGCGGTTTTGGTTCTGCTGAGGGTTTTGGGCTGGGCCCCCGGTTTTGGCCCCGGCTGCCCCGGTTGTTTTCCCCTGCTGCTGGTTGGTTTTTGCTGCTGCTGGGGGAGTTGCCCCCGCGGTTTTTGTGTTGCCCCCGGCTGGGGGTTTTCCCCGCCCCCGGTTTTGGGGTTGCTGCTGCTGGTTGTGTTGCCCCCGCGGTTTTGGTTGCTGCCCCGCGGGGTTTTCCTGCTGGTTGTGTTGCTGCTGCTGGTTGTGTTGCTGGTGGGGGTTTTGTTTTTGCGGCTGTTTTTTCCCCAGGTAAAGCGGAACCTTGAACGACGAGCATAATAGGTAGATATCCCTAGATGATGGGGTGGTGGTAGATAGTGGAGTGGTGGTGGTGGTATTTGGGGGGTTTTAGGGGGGGTAAAGGGTGGTAGTGGGGGGGGGGGGTTTAGGGAGTGGGGGGAGGGGTGGGGTTTGGGGGGGGAGAAGGGGGGGGGGGGAGGGGGGGGGGGTTTGGGGGTGGAGTGAGAGAGTGGGGGGGGAGGGAGGGGGAAATTTTGGGGGAAAAAAAGTGGGGGGGGGGGAAGGGGGGTGGAAGGGGGGGGGGGAAAGGGGGGAGGAGGGGGGTGGTGGTGTAATGATAGGGTGGTAGTGAGTGGTGGTGGTGGGGGTTTGGGGTTTGGGAAGGGTGGAAGAGAGTGGAAGGGGGGTGGAGAAGGGAGTGGAGTGGTGGGGGGGTAGGGTTCCGTGGGGGGGGGGAAGAAGAAAGGGGTTAGTGAGGGTGGGGGGGAATGATAGTGGGGAGTGTAGGGTGGGGAGTGGCCCAATGGTTGGGGGTGGGAATGGAATAGTGGTAATGGGGTGGTGGAGGTAATGGGGCGGTGGTAGTTGTGGTGTAAGGGTGGGGTGGAGAATAGGTTTGGGTGGGGTGGAGTAGTGGAAGGTGGAGTTGTGGTTGTGGAGGTGGTTGGGTTAGTTTTTAGGGGGGGAAGTAATTTAATTGGGTGGTGTAAAGTGAGGTGGGAATAATTAGAGGTGGGGGTGATAGTGGTGGTGGTGGTGATGGTGGTGGTAGTGGTGGTTATAATGGTGATGGTGGTGGTAGTAGTGGTAATGGTGGTGGTGGTAGTACTGGCAATGGTGTGATGATGGTGGTAGTAGTAGCAATGGTAATGGTGGTGGTGGTGGTAGTTAGGATGGTGGTGGCAGTGGTGGTAGTGGTGGTGGTAGTAGTGGTAAGGTAGTGGTGATAGTGGTAAAGGTGGTGGTAGTAGTGGTGGTGACTGTGGTGATGGTGGTAGAGGTAGTGGTGGTGGTAAAGGTGGTGGTGGTAGTGGTGGTGGTAGTGGTGGTGGTGGTGGGAGTAGAGGTGGCGGTGGCGGAGGTGGTTGCGGCAGCGGCGGCGGTGGCATCAGCTGTTGTTGGTAGTGTTGAATAAGACACATGTGCAACATCTGGGTGTCTTTACTAAGTGATGTTTCGCTCAACACCAGCTGTATCAGTCTAATACAGTGGAGCCAGTGGAAGTAGTGGAGCAATGTTGCAGTGGTTGATGTGGTCACTAGTGGAAGTAGTGGAGCAATGTTGCAGTGGTAGATGTGGTCACAGTGGAAGTGAGTGGCAACTTGCAGTGGTTGATGGTCTCTAGTGGAAGAGTGGACAATGTTGCAGTGGTAGAATGTGGTCACTAGTGGATAGTGGAAAATGTTGCAGTGGTTGATGTGGTCACTAGTGGAAGTAGTGGAGCAATGTTGCAGTGGTAGATGTGGTCACTAGTGGAAGTAGTGGAGCAATGTTGCAGTGGTTGATGTGGTCACTAGTGGAAGTAGTGGATCAATGTTGCAGTGGTAGATGTGGTCACTAGTGGAAGTAGTGGAGCAATGTTGCAGTGGTTGATGTGGTCACTAGTGGAAGCAAGTTAGCAATGTTGCAGGGTTGATGTGGTCACTAGTGGGTAGGAGCAATTGCAGTGGTAGATGTGGTCACTAGTGGAAGTAGTGGAGCAAGTTGCAGTGGTTGATGTGGTCACTAGTGTAGTGGATTAATGCTGCAGTGGTAGATGTGGTCACTAGTGGAAGTAGTGGAGCAATGTTGCAGTGGTTGATGTGGTCAACTAGTGGAAGTAGTGGAGCAATGTTCAGTGGCAGATGTTGTCACTAGGGAAGTAGTGGAGCAATGTTGCAGTGGTTGATGTGGTCACTAGTGGAAGTAGTGGATCAATGTTGCAGTGGTGATGAGTCACTCAGGAAGTAGTGGAGCAATGTTGCAGAGTGATGTGGTCACTAGTGGAAGTAGATGCAATGTTGCAGTGGTAGATGTGATCACTAGTGGAAGTAGTGGAACAAGTTGCTGGTAGATGTGGTCACTAGTGGAAGTAGTGGAGAAATGTTGCCGTGGTTGATGTGGTCACTAGTGGAAGTAGTGAACAATGTTGCAGTGGTTGATGTGGTCACTAGTGGAAGTAGGAGTAATGTTGCAGTGGTTGATGTGGTCACAAGTGGAAGTAGTGATGCAATGTTACAGTGGTAGATGTGGTCACTAGTGGAAGTAGTGATGCAATGTTGCAGTGGTAGATGTGGTCACTAGTGGAGCATTGTTGCAGTGGTTGATGTGGTCACTAGTGGAAGTAGTGATGCAATGTTGCAGTGGTTGATGTGGTCACTAGTGGGAAGTAGGAGAAATGTTGCAGTGGTTGATGTGTTCACTAGTGGAAGTAGTGGGAGCAATGTTGCAGTGGTTGATGTGGTCACTAGTGGAAGTAGTGGAGCAATATTGCAGTGGTAGATGTGGTCACTAGTGGAAGTAGTGGTGCAATGTTGCAGTGGAAGATGTGGTCACTAGTGGAAGTAGTGGAGCAATGTTGCAGTAGTTGATGTGGTCACTAGTGGAAGTAGTGGAGCAATGTTGCAGTGGTAGATGTGGTCACTAGTGGAAGTAGTGGTGCAATGTTGCAGTGGTAGATGTGGTAACTAGTGGAAGTAGTGGCGCAATGTTGCAGTGGTTGATGTGGATCAGAGATTTAGTGGTCGACTTGTAGACTGTATTGTAAATAGTCGTTTATTAACACAGAGTTATTTAACATCACTAACGATGTAGTCTGTGTTTTCGTAGATAAAATTTATGAGTAGAATCTGATTTTTTGTAACTGTATATAAGCCACCAGGTTCAACTTCTCTGCACTTCCTAGGCCTACTGTTAAAATTTTGAGGAATGTCCTGAAAAATCTTTCAAACTCAGTTCTAAATATCCTGTTGCTTGGTAATTCCTAGCAAGGACTGTAATGACATCGTTAATACCTAGAGCTAGTTCAGACGAACAGGCTCAACTATGTGAGTTACTAAGATTCTGCAACGAATTCACCGTAACTCAGCAGAGAACAGAACCAGACAGATTACAAATACAAAGAGAAAGCTTATTTCGCATAGTATACAATGGGAGGTTTACATGTTGGAAACATATTGTTAGCACAAAGAAAGCCACTAGCATGCATGAGCCTTCATTCAGAAATGATAATAAGATAATACCTTGACAGGTATGTATGTCACCAAACTCAGACCACAATCTATTTAAGATTCAGACCAGCATGTACACTGGTTGGAACTAGAAAACACAATCAATCATGAGGGTATATTCAACACATTCAATTTTAATGATAAGAACATCAACTGAGATCAAATCAATTATGACCTTACGGGAACTAAACAAGAGACGATATGATCATAATAATAATATTAATAATATTTATTTATTTAACGGTACAATATAATATATACAATACATGGGAAAAATGAGATGTACATGCCAAAAGCCCCTAAAAAAAAGCCAAGACTGAGATATACCGGAAAAGGGAAGATGCGTAAAGGGAGAGATGCCCTTTTACAGGTGAAGACGACAGATCACAGAGTTTAAAAGGCTGGTTATAGAAACAGAGAACATTGAGCAAAAAACGGAATGTGTCATGCAGAGACCGAAGAGGCAGAGGGAGCAAAAGCCAAAATGAATGGGAAGAAATTTAAACGTTTTTTATCTTTTCAAATTTGCAAAACATTTTCTAGGTAATTTAAAAGAGGATACGATACACAGACGATAACAAGGAAACGGAAAATAAGTCACAAAAAGACTCGGCTGGAGTGAGCCATTAGTCGGTCTAAAAGATTGACGACCCAAATGAGTATTTCATGAATGAGATTTTTTTGGGGTTTTGGACATCTCCAAAATTTCAAGGTAACTTTAACTTTGTTAATAAAAGGAACAAATGCAACTAATGTACATTTTATTGTGGCAAGTTTGCCTCCAGGAGCTTTTTGCCAATATTTTAAACTTTAACTTTGAAATAGGCACCGATAGCATGCTCCTGACTGTGACATTCATTATTTATCAGAAATTGTAAGAAACCTTGTGTCTCGCCTTAAATATTCTATGGAGAAGGAGCCTGGACTCAGACGTTACCCCACAACAAAACAAACACCGATATAGTCCCACTTGACAAAAGACAGCAACCTGGTACAGAGGACATTTTCAGCAACTTTTGCTTAACCACTAAGAGTGGGGGACGGGGTTCTTTGAGGGACCACCCAGTAGGTTTGCTGCCCTTTCTCTTCCACCCCACCCCGCGCCAAGATTTTCCCCATTCTTAAGCCCTTTGTCTTCAGCTTCACATTTTCAGACTATGGAGCAGAACCTTCTCCAGGCTGAGGGACTCACCACCTCAAAACTACGTCTTCCAGAGTGATGATCTGATTATCTTGATGATCTGATAGCACTAACATTTCTGTTGCCCAGTATTCGACTGAAGAAGCCTACTATGTGGGGGAAACGTTTCTGAATAAAGATACCTAACTTCACAAGTGTCTTGATTATCATCTTGTCGGTGTTGTTTAATTTTTCATATTCACATAGACTGATTTGCACTAACATCATATCCAAAATAGACTGATAGCACTAACATTACACATTATCAAGATTCCAAAGAATTTTAAGAAGGATTGATACACAGAAATCCCCAATTGGACAAAACCCCGGGACAAGGGCTTAAAGCCGGTCACTTTGCCCCCCCAGATGCCGATCTATAACACATGAACTTTTGATGTTCTGGAAGACGATTAAAAATTCAAACGAAGTGTTGATAGACTTTTAGAAGCCCGAAAAGTTGACCATGGGTAATGGCACACATGGTGCTTGGGAATAACAGGAAAAGTGGGGCAGATGGATATTAAAACTTTCTAATAGAACCCAGAAGTAATAGCAAACAGAGAAATCGGCAGCTGACACAGTGAAAAGTTGTGTTCCTCAAGGCACAATACTCGTTCCACTTCTCATTCTTATATCCGACATAGACGAACAAAAATCATAGCATCGTATCCTCCCACGCAGACGATACTAGAACTTTTATGAGTGGCATCCACTGAGGACACAATGAACCTGCAATCAGCCACGACAACACTGTGATCTTCAACATGGTCCAATTTCAGTTACTCTGCTATTGAATATTTATGGAAATTAAGACTGGTTTAGGGTGCAACACACAATCAAGACTGGTTTAGGGTGCAACACACAATGAAGACTGGTTTAGGGTGCAACACACAATCAAGACTGTTTAGGTGCAACACACAATCAAGACTGGTTTAGGGTGCAAACACAATGAAGCTGAATTTAGTGTGAGAGCTCGAGCGGTAATGTTAGAATATCTCACATTCAAGAATCACAAGAATAATTATCACATCCGCAAGGAAAATGATAGGTTGATAATTAGAAATTCAAGAGAGATGCCATGCCACAATGATACCCTTAAGTCACTTATTTTTTCCAACCTGGAATATTGCTTATAGTAACGGCAACTTTAACAAGTGAAATTGCAGTTCTGGAGAACAAGAGAGAACGTTAATTTCCTGCATGAATTACACACCTGAATTACTGGGAAGGCGAAAATCTGAACTGTTTACAGAACGTGCGTCATAAACACCGGGAATGCTGATAGACTGTAGCCCAAAACCCGCACACTGAAACTATGAAAGAAAAACTTGGAGGGGGTTTTCTGAACCAGTTATCACAAGATATCTCTGATGAAAAGAGGGGGGGACGGTACAAAAAGAACATTCAGTGGTGGGGAACCAAAATTTTAACACCCCTTTATGTAAGGGGGAATTCAGACAACCCAGAATTTTCTTGAGAGAAGAACTCATAAGTTCCATGTCACCCTGATCAACGAGGGGGGCAGTGCAATGTTGGTTAAAAGAGGTTTTGGACCAAAGCCTGGTCGATCGCCAGGAAGCAGGAGGCCTGGGCGGAAAAGAACAGCAAGGAGGGGGGTTTTAACTCCCAAAATATTACAGGGGACCTAAAATACAGGTAACCTTTCCAATTTTAACATTTTTAAAAATTTTAAATCATTGTTATTGTTTCTTTCAAAAGGGGGGTCAGACTTTCTCTACATTCCCATATTATTTTTTTCTCTCTCTCTCTCTCTCCTCTCTCTTTCGGCCCTTTAACTGGGCCTCAATGTATATAATGATATTTCCATTTTCTATAATTTTATATTGCGAATATTCCGAAATAAACGTTAATATTTTGCTTTTTTTTATTATTAGATTATCATTTGTATTTATTTACTTTAGATAGGGGGAATATTTTTTGTTGTG
>WNWK01033068.1:0-20000 GCA_009830355.1 Cherax destructor | reverse complement strand
AAGGAATTGAGGACGGGGGGCAGATTAAAAAAAAAAGTGGGGGTAAGTAGGGGAAAGATATACGCTAAAAAAGAGAGAGAGAGAGAGAGAGAGAGAGAGAGAGAGAGGGGAGAGAGAGAGAGAGAGAGAGAGAGAGAGAGAGAGAGAGAGAGAGAGAGAGAGAGAGTTTGGAAAAAGGGGAGAGCCTCTTTGCTTGTAAAAAAAGTTAGGGAAACCCTAAACGTAACCTTGTAAAATTCCCGTGTAAAAAATAAAAAACTTAAAAACCGGGGCTGGAAAAGGAGGAAAAAAAAAGAAAAGATGCAAGGGGAAGAAGTCGGAGGAAGAGAGAAATAAGGGGGAAGAGATAAGAGAGAAACCCCGGAGGGAGGCGGAGGAGAAATAAAGAGAGAGGAATAATGAAAGAAACCCCCGGGGGGAAAAGAAATGAGAAGAGAAAGATCAAGAAATAAATCCGGGAAGCCGGGCTGGGGAGAAGAGAAGATTTGTTTCCCGATTTTGCCGTCGAAGCTGCGGGGTTTATTGTGGACGGCAGCGCAAGAACATATCCATCTTGTGGACGGCAGCGCAAGAACATATCCATCTTGTGGACGGCAGCGCAAGAACATATCCATCTTTGTGGACGGGCACAAGAACATATCCATCTTGTGGACGGCAGCACAAGAACATATCCATCTTGTGGGCGGCACCAAGAACATATCCATCTTGTGGACGGCAGGCCCAAAAAATATCCATCTTTTTGGACGGCAGCGCAAGAACATATCCATCTTGTGGACGGCAGCGCAAGAACATATCCATCTTGTGGACGGCAGCGCAAAAACATATCCATCTTGGGACGGCAGCACAAGAACATATCCATCTTGTGGACGGCAGCGCAAGAACATATCCATCTTGTGGACGAGAGCGCAAGAACATATCCATCTTGTGGACGGCAGCGCAAGAAAATCCATCTTGTGGAGGGAGCGCAAGAACATATCCATCTTTTTGGACGGCAGCGAAGAACATATCCATCTTGTGGACGGCAGCGCAATAACATATCCATCTTGTGGACGGCAGCGCAAGAAAATATCCATCTTGTGGACGGCAGCGCAAGAACATATCCATCTTGTGGACGGCAGCGCAATAACATATCCATCTTGTGGACGGCAGGCAAGAACATATCCATCTTGTGGACGGCAGCGCAAGAACATATCCATCTTGTGGACGGCAGCCCCAAGAACATATCCATCTTGTGGACGGAAAAGCGCAATAAATATCCATCTTGGGGAGGGCACCCAAGAACATATCCATCTTGGGGACGGCAGCACAAGAACATATCCATCTTGTGGACGGCAGCGCAAAAACATATCCATTTTGGACGGCAGCGCAAGAACATATCCATCTTGTGGACGGCAGCGAAAAGAACATATCCATCTTGTGGACGGAGCGCAAGAACATATAAATACAACAGATGCTTAGAAGCTGGGCCCCCAAAGGGGGTTTAAAATATAGCGGTTTTGGGGGGATTTGGGAGCTAGAGTTTGTTACAGCCACGCTGGTGGGAGATTAAGGAAAAACTTGCATTTGTGGTCACATTTGGGGGCCCCTTTTAACCTCGCTGATGTTTAGAAATATACCTAGCTGGATGAATCTTATTGTAACCAGTTGACCCAGTTGTTTACCCCCCACCATGGGTTCAAACCCCCACCCCTTTTCCCTGGTTTGGGTTAGTAATGTAGATTTATATCTACAATTTTGTTATCTGTTGCAAGGAAATTTAGGGGTATTTTTTTTAATATGTTTGGTATCTGATTCTCATTAATTAAATACCCTGACTTATCAATAGGTTCATGTAGGATAACATGAGCTAGCTGAAGAACACCCTAGGCTTAACTTTTTTTGCAGCACTAACAGAGGGTTATCAGGGGCTTGCCTTGAAACTCAGACTTTTTATTAAGTTATACCATCCTCTCCAAGGGTTGTTACTCGACCTTTACTTAATGCAATGTCTAACTCCCGCTTAGTTAAGAGGCAATACTTAACAAAATTCTGACTATAATATTAATTAATTTCAGCTTTCCCTTCGTAATCACCCCTTTAAATTTGTTGTTATACGAGATGGGAAGTTTTCATTCCTGGGTGTTCTGGCCCAGTTATTTATGAAATCATTAGTGTTTTTTAAATGGAAAAGGATACGCAACACTACCACACTTACTTCTAGTTATTTTGTTTGTCTTCCAGGCTGAACTTAGAAGGGCAGCTCTGTTTAACCAGTTAACAAAGTGTTCCTCTTCCAGTTGTCTAAACTCTTGTTTTCCATTCCTAGTTTTTGTTAGTTCAGCTCTTGGAAGGTTCCGAGTATTTCCCGGGGAGTTACAATCATGATACGCTTTACCAATCCTTCTAGCTACAGGTGTTGTTGCGTACTTGTGTTGACAATGACGGTGAAAGATTTATATATTTCTTCCTAGTCTCTTGATCTGTGAGCAAGCTGTCATTGGTGGCATCTAAAGTATCTTTAAATTTTTTTTGTGTGCCATTGAGTTTCGTGATTCAATGCCACGGGTTTCTAAAAAGTTAATGAAGAAAAGATTGACGGGTGCGAGTTTTGGGGAAAGGGGATGACTTAGATCGGGGGCCCCCAAACTCTTCAGCCATCAACACCTTCATGAAGTTTAAGATTGTTCATCGACCCCCCAAAAATTTATTATATGATGGTAATTTAATAAAAAATTACTTTAACTAATAGTACTCCGAAAAAAAATAACAATAATAATCAAAAAATAATAATAATTTCATAAAAAAAAGGTAATATTTAAATTATGAAAAAAATAAGATTTTTAAATACCCTTTTTTTCCGAAACTGTTTATATCATTAATGGGACGGATACATTTGACGAGCGTCAACAAGGACATTGATATTTGGTTGAAGACTGATGAGTTTTTTGTCGGGGTTACCAGGCCCCTTTTTCCCGGTTCAGTCTGTTCCCCTGCTTAGTTAGAATTCCATTTGGTTTTGGGTAAAATCAGCTTCAACCATGTACCGACCCCTTTTTACCCCCCAGCCATTTATCGACCCCTTCGATAGTCCCATCGACCACTTTGAGGAACCCTGACGGGAACCTTAGGCGAAAGTAATATGCCGCCGTATGAGCAGTCTCAGTGATGCCCACAATTCTCACATTATCATGTTCATAAAAAATTTCATCAGTTTAGGTAAATTGAAGTTTGTTATAGACTCTCCAACATTCTTATGCCAGGCATTAAAGTCTCCAAGAATAAGGGTAAGTTCACTATTAATGTGATCTGATAAAGCCTCATGTCGAAACTGATTAGCTGGGGCATAAATATTGAAGGTGTTAATGGAAACCCCTCCAAAAATTTTTAACACCATGATACTACATGCTCACTCGACTCTACAGGACAAGAAGTGAATGTAGCAAGTTTTTTCTAACAAAAATCACGCAAGAATTAGCTGCCCTTTTAAGTTATACAGTGCTTTCCAGGCAACTTCGGTGGGAGGGGAGGGATAGGCCTCCACATTGAGGTCTACATTCCTGCAAACAGATGACATTACTGTTCTTGGTGGAATTAATGAGCAGTTCGGGGAACTGGTTCTCCAAAGAAGCTATGTTCCGGGAAAAAAAATTGTAACCTATCTACTCTAGTAATTTTAATAATTTTAACAAACTCTTGATCACAAGATGGTAAGACTGTTATGCTGAAGCAAAATGCGTAACACTGAAGAACAACTAACATAACTTGTGCCCCGTATTTGTAACTATTTTCTCTAACAATTTTCTAGCACGTCACCAGTACATTCCCAGGCAATGTCTGCAACCAGGATTCATCAGCTCCTCTATTACAAATTGTTTGAAATTCATTAGAGATTGTCTCACTTGTGGGTTCATCATTGTGATCAAAGGTCACATTCTGACTGTCTAACTTCACATAATTTGTCACCATCTTCAGGAGATAGTCACAATTTTTTTAGGGAGATTATTATGACCGGGAAATAGATCAGGTGTATATGGTGCTTCCACAGAGAGGGTCTGTTTACAACATTTAAACCAGACCAACAGATGGTACAGTTACAGTGGCTTTCGAAGTTGTGTAGATAAATGGTTCATAGAGCCGACTGGTTGAGGAAATAAGATACTTGTGCAACATTTAGGTATCTTTATTGTGGAAACGTTTCACCAATAAGTTTTTTCCTCAGTCCAATATACAGAAGAATGGTTGAAGAAGGGAAAGGGAGTTTGAGGTAATCAGTCCTCAGTCTGGAGTCGATGCGACCAGCCCCTTTTCAAGATCGACCCCAGGCTGAGGGATATTTTCAAACCCCTTTTCGATCTTAAACTATTCTTTTTGTTTTGGGACTGAGGAAGCCACTGGTTGGCAAAACGATTCCACAGTAAAGATCCCCAAGTGTTGAAAAGGGTTTTTCTAATTCATCTTTCTACTAGTCCCTACTGGAACGTGGTGCCTAGTGGTGCCTACTGGTAACGTGGTGCCTAGTGGTGCCTACTGGTAACGTGGTGCCTAGTGGAAGGATGACAGACTCAGCCACATTTTCAGGTGTAGCACAGGTATGATTAGCGGGGGAGGAGAAAGAAAAAGGAAGACGGGGGATGGGGAAGGAAGAGAGAGAAAATAATAAGCATTTACCATCACGGTAACAAGGGGTATGTTGTGGACACAAGGGGGTCATATAATGCGCCAGTATAATCACCTGGGGATTAATTACTAGGGCCCGATAGATGTAATGTCCCCACACCTGGCCAGGTGTGGGGATCATATCTGGCCAGATGTGAAGATCATACATCCAAAATTGTGTTGATCATACCTTGCCAGGTGTGAGGATCATACCTGGTCAGGTGGGGATCCTACCTGGCCAGGTGTGGGGGGTCATACCTGGTCAGATTTAGGATCATACCTGGTCAGATTTAGGATTGAGGGTCATCCTGGCCAGGGTGAGGATCATACCGGGGCCCGGTGTGAGGCCACAACAGTCACACTCACTCTCCCCTCTCTCTCTCTCTCTCTCTCTCTCTCTTTTTTCCTTTCTCACTCCTCTCTCTCTCTCTCTCTCTCTCTCTCTTTTTCTTTCTCTTCTCTCTCTCTCTCTCTCTCTCTCTCTCTCTCTCTCTCTCTCTCTCTCTCTCTCTCTCTCTCTCCACAAAGACAAAGCCTAAGCTGACACGTGGGAAAATCTGGCACTAAGCTGAGCAAAGCTTTATTTTACAAAGTTACCCCGCAGTGGGTTTGTTTTCATCACCCACTGTGGCTGCTAAATTCCTGGCTGGTGTGACCTGGACCAAGCCCCAGGCCACAGGTCACCCCAGGTAATTGATATTTTTCACGGTGCCTTGTTTTATTTTTTGGCTTAGCTGGGTTATCTCTTCTGCTCAGTCTCTCTTTTTCCTTCCTGTTTTTTGGATTCCTGTATCTCCCTGTTTCTGCGATTCCTGTTTTTCCCCCTGTTTCGGGTGATTCCTGTATCCCCCTGTTTCTGTGATTCCTGTATCTCCCTGTTTCTGGGGATTCCTTTTTCCCCTTTGTTTTTTGGTTTCCGGGTATCTCTGTTTCTGCGTTTCCCCATCTCCCTGTTTCTGGATTCCTGTATCTCCCTGTTTCGCGATTCCTGTATCTCCGGGTTTCAATGATTCCTGTATCTCCCTGTTTCTGCGTTTCCCGTTCCCCTGTTTCTGGGATTCCTGTATCCCCCTTTGTTTTTTGCGATTCCTGTATCCCCCTTGTTTCGGATTCCTGATCTCCCTGTTTCGGGGTTTCCCATCTCCCTTTTTTGGATTCCTGTATCTCCCTGTTTCGGGGATTCCTGATCCCCCCTTTTTTCGGGGATTCCTGTATCTCCCTGTTTCGGGGATTCCTGTATCTCCCTGTTTCGGGGATTCCTGTATCCCCCTGTTTTCTAATTGTCTGTTTTTTCAGGCCCTTTGAAATGGCTTCGGTCCCCCTTAATATTTTTGTTTCCCCTCCTTCCCCATCCATCCTCAGCTTTTACGGGTTCCCTTTTTCCCATTCCTCTCTGTCCTCCCCCCCTTTTTGTCATTTTTATTTTCCCTTTTTTCCCCTACTAATTCTCCCTTTTTCCCCACCACTCCCTTGACTTCCTTCCACCCTTCTTCCTGTTTTCCCCTTCACTTAGCTTTTCCCCTCTTTTTCTCCTTAACAATCTCAACACCCTTTTTTTTTTTTCGTACCCTTTTCCCCCCTTTTTTTTTTCTAACCTCTTTCCTACTCGCCCCCTCACATCCTCCCTACTCTCCCTACTCTATTCTTCCTCTCATTCTCCCCTGCCCTCTTTTTACAACTCTTCCCTCCCCCCCCTCTCTATTATTACCCCCCCTACCCCACTTCTCCTCCTTTTCCCCTCTGCTTCCAACACCGTTACTGTAGGGGAACTTAGAAAATGTGCAACATCTGGGGATTTATTTTAGATTTTTTTTAGGGGACAATACAAATTCAAGAACATAATGGGAAGACTGTAGAACTGCTATGTCCTTGAATTTGTATTGATAAAGCCACTGAAGGGCGAAACGTCTACAATAACTATAATTATTGGGGACCCTTTAAACCCCGTAGGATTATACAGCGCATTTGGGGGGAAAAAAGGGATGGAAGGTATTCAGGTTAAATTTCCGGGGAACCGGAGCACAGACCCAAATTCCCTAGATCAAGAGCCTCTACCAGCGTCAAGGAACCCCCCTTGAGGGAAAACGCCCCTAAATAAATGCTCATGTGGGTTTTCCAGAGGGGGCCCCGGGTCCGGGTCTTCTCCATATGGTGACCCAGTGTACACGTGATGTATCCTTTTCAGCCCTGTGAAAGGGCTGGGTATGCCTAAAGGGAAACATACCCAGATGTTAGACTTCCGTTTTTGATACCGTTGATGGGCAAAGGGTACTGATGTCTGGCATGCACAAATATGCTAATTACCTCCCGACATCCTATACGTGGTCTTGACTGCCATTGTCACCGGCATCTGTCTCATGACAGCGTTTAAAAAGGCAAAGAACGGGAGTTTTCAAACTTTTCCCAGACTATTTTGAAATGGGAAAGAGACTTTGGGGAAAACCCTATAGTGACTCTGCTGTGACCTTCATGCTTGAGTCCCCGTGGACGGGTTGGTAGTGTGGTGACCTGGGTTATGCATGCCGCCAGTTCGAGATCCGGCCCTCCAAAAACCCGCCTCATATTTTTTCCCCCGTTTCATAAAAATTAAAGGGTTAAAACACCGTCCAGACACGAGTAAATGGTCGGGAAAACTTTTCGGGACTCACAAGGCGTCCTTCAAGACGAAATTAGACGAAAAAAAAAAAAAATGTCATGGTCTTTGTTGTGTGTGTGTGTGTGTGTGTGTGTGTGTGTGTTTTTTTTACTCACCTAGTTGTGGCTGGGGGGGATAAAGCTCCTGGCCCCGCGTCTTCACTGGCCGACGTCATTTCTCCCTGCGCCATGAGTTTATCATACCTCTTCTTGAAGCAAGGAATTGATCCGGGCCTCCACTACATCACTTCCCAAGCTATTCCACTTCCTGACACCACTGACTGAAGAAATACTTCCTAACATCCCTGTGAATCATCTGAGTTTTCCCAACTTTCAACTGTGTCCCCTTGTTGCTGTGTCCCATCTCTGGAACATTCTAGCCCTGTCCCCCCAAAATTTCCTCCCCGTATTTTATATGTCGCTATTCATGCCCCCCCTATCTTCCGGGAGTGTTAGTTCCCTTTTGTCCTAGGCACATGTCGATTAGACACTAGGCCTGTTGTATGTATGGTGTGTGTGTGTGTGTGTGTGTGTAACGAAACATTTTGAAATGTTTCGGCCCCCCCGGGGAAATTTGGGAACCCGGGCCCTCCGTGCAAAAGCGAGAGCGCTGGCCACCATGCCATGGGGGTTGTGTTTTCCCTCACCTATTTGTACTCAATTTTGGTTGCAGGGTCGAGTCATAGCTCCTGGCCCCGCCTCACTGTTTGGGGTTAATAGGCCCCTCCCCTCCCTGCTCCATGAGCTTTATCAAACCTAGTCTTAAAACTATGTATGGTTCCTGCCTCCACTATGTCGCTTTCTAAGCTATTCCACTTCCTGACAACTCATGACTGAAGAAATACTTCCTAACATCCCTTTGACTCATAGGAGTCTTCAACTTCCAATTATGCCCCCTTTTTGTTTCTGTGTCCCCTTTTGGAACATCTTGTCTCTGTCCACCTTATCTTTTCCCTATTTTTATATGTCGTTATCATGTCCCCCCTAACCCTCCTGTCCTCTAGTGTCGTCAGGCCGATTTCCCTTAACCTTCTTTTTCGTAGGGAAAACCCCTTTTAGCTCTGGGACTAGTCTTGTTGCAAACCTTTGCACTTTCTCTAATTTCTTGACGTGCTTGACCAGGTGGGGGGTTCCAAACCGGTGCTGCATACTCCAGTATGGGCCTGACGTATATGGTATACAGAGTCTTGAATGATTCCTTAGTGAGGTTTTGGGAACGCTATTCTTGGGTTTTGGGCCAGCCGCCCGTATGCTGCAGCAGTTATCTGATTGATGTGTCCCCCCAGGAGATGTGCTCGGTTTATACTCACCCCAAGATTTTTTTCTTTGAGGAGGCTTGCAGTTTTTTTGGCCACCTAGACTATACTCTGTTCAGGTCTTTTTCCCCTTTTCCCGAATTATGACTTTACATTTGGCAGGGTTAAATTAAGGACCCGGTTACGGGACCAGGCTTGCAGCCTGTCCAGGTCTTTTTTGTGTCCTGCCTGATCCCGATTTGATTTTATTCTTCTCATTAACTTCACATCATCTAAAAAACAGGGACACTTCTGAGTCTACCCCTTCCGGTTATGTCATTCACATATCCCAAAAACAGACAGGTCCTAGGACTGACCCGGGAACTCCACTGTCACAGGTGCCCATTTCTGACACCCTCGTCACGTACCAGACTCGTTGTTGCCTCCTGCGATTTTCCCTTGATCCATTGCAGTTTTTTTCCCCGTTACGGGGCCTGACCCTTTTTTAGCTTTTGCATTAACCTCTTGTGGGGAACCCGTGTGGGAACGCCTTCGGGAAAAAAAAAAATGCAGTCTATCCCCCCCTCTCCCCGTGTCTTACTTCACCCCTTATCAAAAAACCCAGTAGGTTTGTGACACGGGATTTTCCTTCCCGAAACCGTGCGGGTTGTCGTTTATGTTTGTGTCTTTCTAGGTGCTCCACCACTCTCCTCCTGATGATCTTCTCCAGATTTTGCATACTATACACGTCAGTGACACAGGTCTGTAGTTTAAGCCTCGTGTCTGTTTTTTCAAAAATTTGGGGGTTTTTCATTTGCCATCTTCCACGCCTCAGGTAGTTCCCATTTTCCCAATGGATGTGTTGGGAAGTTTTGTGAGTGGCACACACAACATCTCTGCTCCCTTTTAAGGACCCACGGAGAAATGTTGTCCGGTCCCACCGCTTTTGGGGTTTATCGAGTTAAATAGCAGCTTCTTCACCTCCTCCTCGGTTGTGTGTATTTCATCCAGCACTTGTTGGTATACCCCCCTTATTCTGAATTCCTGAGTCCTCCTGCCCTGTGTAAATATTTTTAAATCTCATGTTGAGCCCTCACATACCTCTTGGTCGTTTATTGTGAACCCCCCACCTTCCTTTCTCAGCCGGGATTACCTGGTCCTTGACGTTGTTTTCCCCTGATGTGGCATACAACAGTTGGGGGTCAGACTTGATTTTTGATGCTATATCATTTTCATATTGTCGCGGAGCCTCCTTCACCTGTGCATATTCGTTTTTTGGGCTTTTTCGGCTAATCTCTTTTTTTTTCCCTTTCCTTTTTGTTTTTTGGTACTTTTTCCATTCTCTATTACACTTATTTTTTGCCCCCTACACCTCGGGGTGAACCAAGGACTCGTTCTGGTCTTCCCATTACTTCTTTTTCCCCTTGGGGACAAACCCTCCTCCGCCCTTTGATTTTGGGTTTTCAATATTCCATCATTTCTTTTTCTGGTTTTCCTGCCAATTTCTCTCCCACTGAACGTCTTTGGGAAATTCCTCATGCCTGTGTAGTCCCCCTTTTTTAGTTTCTGTTTCTCCCCTTTCCCATTCCTGCCCCCCTCCACTTGTAGCTCCCAAAATTTTAATCAAAACACAGGGAAACCCAAAAGATCACTAGCTCCAAGGGGGCCCTTTTATACGTGATATCCCCGATGTCCGAACTACTCAAGGTGAATACTAGGTCCAGTCTTGCTGGATCATCCCCACCTCTCTCTGGTAGTGTCTCTAACATGTTGATGCATGAGGTTTTCCAGTACCACATCCATCATCTTGGGCCCCCATGATTCAGACCCCAAGGGGCCCTAGGGGTTTTTAATCAATCTCTTTGTGATTGAAATCACCTATAACTAGTAACTTTGCCCCCCCATGTGGGCTCTTCTGGCTACCCCGGCTAGTGTGTCTACCATTGCTCTTTTTGCTCTGTCGTATTCTTTTCTTGGCCTCCTGCAGTTCTGTGGCGGGTTGTACATTACAGCAATTATCACCCCCATGGCCCTCAGACTGAATTGTTCCTACTATGTAGTCCCCTTTTACCCATTCCATCCATTCCTTCCACTTCCCCCAAATCCCCACCTGTTCTTTAAAGAGAAAAACCTCCTCCCCCCTGCTCCCCTATCTTTCCTGGGGGATTTGATATCCGGGTGGGAAGATTGCATCTGTTATCATCCTTTGGGGAGTTTCGTTTCTGTGAGTGCTATTATGTCTGGGGATGTCTCCTTTATTTTTTTCATGCCCCCCTCACATTTATTTGTTATACCATCTGCATTTGTATACCAAACCTTTTAAATTCTTTTCTAAAACCGTAGTCTGGGGGGGATGTTGGGGTTGGGAAAGTGGGAGATCTTTGGGGGGCTATGGGGGGTTGGTGTGAAGGTGGAGTTTGTACTGAGGGGGGGAATCATTGGGTATGGATGTGTGTTTTGGGTTAGGTTGTTTGGTTGCATTGGGGTTTTCCAGGTTGGGGAACATCTGAAGGTGGTTGTTTAGAGCTTCCTCCTGGGGTCTGGGTTCTCCTGTCCATTTTCTTTTCCCCCTTTTTTTCTCTGTACCCCCTCTTTCAAATTTTGTCTTTTTCTTCCCGTGTTCTGTCGGGGGTCGAGATACACCCTCCGGTACTCTGACATATCCCTTTTGTCTTGCTTTCTCCTGCAGCATCCTGTTTCGAGTCAATTTTTTCTTTGAAAATTACTTTGACTGGCCGGGGTTCTTCCTCTTTCAAAATTCCCCATTCTCAGAAAATTTGCCAGCTGGGTCATGTCATCTTTCCTATTGCTTTCATGATGTTTTCAATCGCATTTTTCCCCCCTTTTCTTCTTGCTTCGTGTTTTTCAGCTTCATGGAGCCCATAAACAAAGACTGATTTTCTCTTTTATTCTCCCACTGCCTATCCCTGTGTAACCCTGATTCGATTTAGTTGCCTCCATTGAAGCTTTTCCTTTCTTCAATCTCTTCACTGTCTGTTATCCCCTTTTTCCCAGTGGCCTGTCGCTTTCCTTCTTAACTTTCCCTGTGCACTGCTGTGGTCTGTTAGGCTTCTACATAAGCTTATTTCCCTTTACTACACTTCCCCCGATTGTTCCTGATGTGATCCCTCTTTTCTGGGGCCCCCGATGGTCTGATATATTTTTGCATTCAGTTTTTCCCGTTCTCTTTCAGTCCTCTTCTTTGTGACTGAGGTAGCAGTTTCTGATACCATGTCCACATTGCTTTTTGTTCTACTGGCTGTTTTTAAATTTTTCAGTTCTTCTTCTAATCTCTGTATCTTAGCCTCTGCTGTTGTGACTTGCTTTTCCCCCTTCCCGCTTTTTTTGCAGCTATCCTCTCCTCCCTTATCTTACTTTTCTGCAGCTATCCTCTCCCCCCATTTTCGTTTAAACTCCTCTAGCCCCTTCCCCCCTCATGTTCCCTTTTTATGAGCTCTGCTGCCCAATCTTCCTTTGCAGACTCATCCTCCAGTCCCCTAGTTTTCCGTGTGTATGTGTGTGTGTGTGTGTGTGTGTGGGTGTACACCTAGTTTTACTCACCCAGTTGTGGTTGCAGGGTCGAGTCATAGCTCCTGTCCCCGCCTTCTTTCACTGGGAAGGGAGGGGCACTCTACCCCCGGGTCCATGAGCTTTATCATACCCTCCTTAAAATTTTGTATGGATCCCGCCTCCACTACATTACTTCCCCCCACTATTCCAATTTTCCCACCACTCTGTGACTGGGGAAAAAATACTTTAACATCCTTGTGATTCATCTGACCTTTTTCCCAAATTCCAACTGTGACCCCTTTTTTTGCTGTGTCCCACCCCCTGGAACATTCTGTCTCTGTCCACCTTGTCGATTCCTCCCAGTATTTTATATGTCGTTATCATATCCCATCTATCTCCCCCCTTTTTTCCCCCGTGTCGTCAAGTCGATTTTCGTAACCTCTCCTCGTAGGACATACCCTTTTGCTCCGGGGCTAGTCTTGCTGCAAACCTTTGCACTTTCTCAAGTTTCCTTTTCTTGCTTGGCTAGGTGATGGTTCCAAACTGGTGCTGCATACCCAGTATGGGCCTAACGTACACAGGGACAGGGTCCTGGGAAAGACTCCTTTTTAAGATGTCGGAATGTTGTTCTTAGGTTTGCTAGGCGTCCGTATGTTAGTTAGTTACCATTTTTCCTAGGAAATGTCGATTAGACACTGGGCCTGTTGTATGTATGTGTGTGTGTGTGTGTGTGTTTTAAGAAACACTTCGAAATGTTTCTGGCCCCGCGGGGAATTGAACCCGGGCCCTCCGTGCGTAAAGCAAGAGCGCTAGCCACCAGCCATCGGGGGGGGTTAACGCAAAATGATAATAGGACCCAATTTTGTCAGCACTGTTTTAATTTTAATGGAACAATAACATCCCGGGGAGAAAGGGGCCCAGAAACCCCCTTCTGTGAAAATTTAAATAAATTTATAAAGAGAAATTTTTGTTTTTTTTTTTGGAGCCACCCTGTCTTGGTGGGATACGAAGGGGCGAGTTGAAAGAAAGAAATAATATAAATCCAATGTAATGTAATGTAAATTTTTTCTCTTTTTTTGGGTTTTCCCTTTTTTCCCCGTGTTGCTGTAGTACGCTTCATTTTTATGAGAAACCAGATTTTCAACAAGTCTGGCAGAAACACAGTACTGCACATGCAAGTCTTTCTTTACAGATGAAATTTTGATCTAAGCATTTGTCTGGTGCTTGCCTGGTGTTTATCTGGTGCTTGTCTGGTGTTTGTCTGGTGCTTGTCTGGTGTTTGTCTGGTGCTTATCTGATGCTTGTCTGGTGTTTGTCTGGTGCTTGTCTGGTGCTTGTCTGGTGCTTGTCTGGTGTTTGTCTGGTGCTTGTCTGGTGCTTGTCTGGTGCTTGTCTGGTGCTTGTCTGGTGCTTGTCTGGTGCTTGTCTGGTGCTTGTCTGGTGCTTGTCGGGTTGTTTGTTTTGGTGCTTGTTTTGGTGCTTGTCTGGCCAAATCCACTCACCCATGCCCAGGGGGGAAAAGACAGTGACCACATCCATCATCCATGCCCAGTGGGGAAAAACAGTGGCCACATCCACTACCCATCCCCAAAGTGGGGGAAGACAGTGACCACATCCACTCATCCATGCCCAGGGGGGGAAGACAGTGACCACATCCACTCATCCATGCCCAGGGGGGAAAAGACAGTGCCCAAATCCACTCATCCATGCCCAGTGGGGAAGACAGTGCCCACATCCACTCACCCTTTTTTCATAAAAAACTCAGCATTTACACCTTGACTGTAGCGCTGAGTGTTTTTTAAGGCGCAGGAACCCTTTGAGGTCATTACTACGCCAGAGAGCGCCATCTGTCATTAATCATACCCGGAGGGGGGTTTTAGGGGCCAAACGCCCCCGCGGCCAGGTCAGTGACCGGGCCCCATCGTCCTGACTACATCTTAATGCCTCTTTTGTTTTCACTCTATTTTATTTATGTATTAAAACCTTTTATTTTTTCCCTCGTTACATTATATTATTTTCTATTATTTATATTTTTTTATGATAGTAATTTTCACAACAAGGGGGGAATAATATCCTAGACACCTAGGATAGTTTTCTAGATATCTAGGCCCGGATAGTTTGCTAGACACTTAGGATAGTTTCCAGACAACTGGATAATTTCCAAGACAAAACCCCGGATAGTTTCCAGACACCAATTATAGTTTCTTAGGGCCTTTGGATAGTATCCTAGACACCCCAGGATAGTTTTCTAGAGATCTAGGGTAGAATAGTTTCATGGACACCCGGGATAAACCCCCCAAAACCCAGGATAGTTTCTTAGACATCCAGGATATTTTCCAAACACCTTTGGAAAATTTCCCAGACAATTTTGGGTAGTTTTCAGAGATCTAGGATAGGAAGTTTCCTGACTTTGGGTAGATCCTAGACACCTAGGGTAGTATCCTTGACACCCAGGGTAGGGGGTCTATAACCGCCGATTATCTCCCAGGCCCTATTTATTACTAGGCAGACAGGGGCAGCAGGTGTAAGTGCTGAGGTGTATTAATCAGCAAGAAACAAAACCGGGTATTGTTCATCGCTACTTTTAAATCTAAAACTGCTGAAAATAATTTTAGCAAAATTCAACTTTCCAGTCAGTTTGATACTTTTGGGAAAAGTTTTAGTACCAATGCCACTGTCACACTTGAAGTTTAAAGACAAAAACAAATTGGGACCATTACTGAGGGGGGTTTTGTTTCTTGCAAGTCATTGTGCAACTTTAGAAACAAGGTGTGTCAACCTATGTATCCCCCACTGAATAGATTTTGCTTTTGCTTTTGATAAGTTGCGTTTTTTAGAGGGCGGTGGCGGGGGGCTTCGAACCAGTGATTTGGGCGGGGGCCCGACCCAGTGGTGGCGGCAGCCGACACCACCCGGGGGCAGAAGATTCGACACCAGCGGCGGCAGGGCTTGATAAAAGGCGGCGCGGCTTTGACACCAGCGGCGGCAGGGCTTGACACCAGCGGTGGCAGGGCTTCGACACCAGCGGCGTCAGTGGCTTGACACCAGCGGGGGGCAGGGGCTTCGACACCAGCGGCGGCAGGGGGGTTGGGGCCCCCAGCGGCGGCAGGGGTTCGACATCATCGGGGCATCAACGGAAAACATCAGAAAATAACTAAATTCAGAAATATCCACATTTTATATACAAAATCATTTCGTATACAAATTTTTGACGAAGAATTGATTCCCCGCTATAAAAGGGCCCAAAAAAATGGACCCTATTTCTAGTCATTCTCTAGGCCGCCCAAATCTTGCCTTCATAACGTTAAAACGTCAAACAAAAAATTTGGGACATCAACAGAGTGCTGCATCCATGATGCATTGGGGAAACCCACGGCGGGGAACAGCTGTGTTTCTGTTATATTCCATCACGCAAGATGGGGAGGAACGGGTGCAGCTGAAAGGAGGGCAGCTGGAAGGAGGGGGGCAGCTGGAAGGAGGGGGGCAGCTGGGAAAGGGGGTTTGCAGCTGAAAGGAGGGCAGCAAGGAGAGGGGCAGCTGGAAGGAGGGGGGGGAGCTGGAAGTAGGGGGTGGCTGGGGAGAGGGGCAGCTGGAAGGAGGGGTGCAGCTGGAAGGAGGGGATGCAGCTTGAAGGAGGGGGGGCAGCTTGAAGGAAGGGGGCAGCTGGAAGGAGGGGGTGCAGCTGGGAAAGGGGAGGGCAGCTTGAAAGAGTGGTTTCAGCTGGAAGGAGGGGGTGCAGCTGGAAGGAGGTTGTGCAGCTGGAAGGAGGGGGTGCAGCTGGAAAGAGGAGGGTGCAGCTGAAAGGAGGGGGGCAGCTGGAAGGGGAAGGGGGCAGCTTTAAAGAGGGGTTTCAGCTGGAAGGAGGGGGGGCAGCTGGGAAAGGGGGTTGTGCAGCTGGAAGGAGGGGGTGCAGCTGGAAAGAGGAGGGGGGGGCTGGGAAAGGGAAGGGGGCAGGTGGAAGAAGAGGGGGCAGCTGGAAGGAAGGGGGGCAGCTGGGAAGGAGGGGGTGCAGCTGGAAGGAGGGGGTAGCTGAAAGGGGGGTGCAGCTGGAAGGAGAGGGGCAGCTTGAAAGAGGGGGGCAGCTGGAAGGAGGGGGGATGGGAAAGGGGGTTGTGAGCTGGAAGGAGGGGGTGCAGCTGGGAAAAAGGAGGGTGTAGCTGGAAGGAAGGGGTGCAGGTGGAAGAAGAGGGTGCAGCTGGAAAGGGAAAGGGGGGCCAGCTGGAAGGAGGGGGTGCAGCTGGATGGAGGGGTTCATCTGCAAGGAATACAGCTGACAGGCGGGGGGCAGATGGAAGGAGTACAGCTAAGGGGGGGTACACATAGGAGAATGTGCAGATGGAAGGAGGGGGGACAGGTGGAAGGAAGGGGTGCAGGTGGAAGGAGGGGGGGGCAGCTGGAAGGAGAGGGCAGCTGGAAGGAGGGAGACAGCTGGGGATGGGGGCAGCTGGATGGAGGAGGTAGCTGGAAGGAGCAGATGCAGCTGAAAGGAAGGGGTGCAGCTGGAAAAAGGGGGGAAGCTGACAGGGGGGCAGCGGGAAGGGGGGGGGTGCAGCTGGAAGGGGGGGGGTGCAGCGGGAAGGGGGGGGGCCCCCGGAAGGGGGGGGTGCAGCTGGAAGGAGAGTGTGCAATTAAAAGGGAGGGGTTGACGCTGGAATGGGGGGATGCAGCTGGGATGGAGGAGGTGCATTGGGGTAGAGAGATTTGCCAACATCTGACTTCCCAAAAATTGAACCCGGGCATCTTCATTTGCTTGTAAACACTAGCCACACCCTTTTTGTTTTTTGGCACCAGATACTGATGATTGCTTGTAAAAGCGGGAAAAGACTTGTTTCCCCAAATGAGGACGACTTTGTAGTGAGGAAGACTTGTTTGTGTAGTGAGGACGACTGGGTTTTTGTAGTGAGGGAGACTTGTTTGTGTAGTGAGGACGACTAGTTTTGAGGGGAGACTTGGGTTTTTGTAGTGAGGACGACTTGTTTGCGTAGTGAGGACGACTTGTTTGCGTAGTGAGGACGACTTGTTTATTGTATAGTTTAGACGACAATTTCTATTAACTTCATCGCATGCTATGGCCGGAGGCTGTAACTGACCCTTGTAATATACGTCCTGGGTGATTTCGTATTTTCCAAATGCTTCTTCCCCCGAAGCTTGACCAGGGTCGACTTCCTATGGCGGTTGATAAAATTTACACAAAAGATGCAACAGGCTTCAGTCCCGTCCCCAGGATAAGGTTGATAACAGTGAAAACACATGATGCAACAGGCTTCAGTCCCGTCCAGGATAAGGTTGATAAATGAAAACAAATGATGCAACAGGCTTCAGTCCCCCCCAGGATAAGGTTAAAACCCTCCGTAAAACGATTAATTTAATGTTAAAAACTGTAAGAATATTAGTTTCCCACTTTTTTAATAGATACGCAAAAAGATGAGGGAAGGGTTTATCTGTAGACAGTTTCAAGTGTAGACAGCTGTAGACAGGATAAAGTGTGGATAATTGCTCGCAAACTAAATGGTTTACTAACCATTTAAAAAATTTAAACTATATTATTTACTGATAACTTTAAAAATCGATGCAAAAAAAACCCTTTAAATTTAAAGTCTTAGCTGGGCCATTTAGTTAATGCGGCCTTTTTGTTAATGTCCTTTATGTCTCCCCCTTTTAAAAAAGGCCATTTAGTGTTAAATTTCCAATAGCCCCATCACAAGAAATGTTCCAGCGAGGGCGTATCCAATGATGGTATGATTTTTTTTATTTAGCCAGGGAGCCCTTCGAACTAAACCCCCCTACACACTAGTGCAACACTGATATTACCATACACACTAGTGCAACACTGATATTACCATACAAACTAGTGCAACACTGATATTACCATACACACTAGGGAACACTCTGATATTACCATTTCACACTATAAAACTCTGATATTCCATACACACTAGTGCAACACTCTGATATTACCATAAAACTAGTGCAACACCGGGTATTACCATAAAACTAGTGCAACACCTTTATATTACCATACACACTAGTTCAACACTGATATTACCATAAAACCAGTGCAACACTTGATATTACCATAGACACTAGTTCAACACTCTGATATTACCATACACACTAGTGCAACACTCTGATATTACCATAAAAACTAGTGCAAACCTGGGTATTAAATAGACACTAGTTCAACATTCTGATATTACCATACACACATGCAATACTCTGATATTACCATACACACTAGTGCAACACTCTTTATATTACCATAGACACTAGTTCAACATTTCCCGATATTACCATTCAACTTTGTAATACTTAATTTTTAAATACACACTAGTGCAACACTCTGATATTACCATAGACACTAGTTCAACACTCTGATATTACCATACACACTAGTGCAACACTCTGAAAATTACCATACACACTAGTGCAACACTGATATTACCATACACACTAGTAACACTCTGATATTACCATACACACTAGGGGCAACACTCTGATATTACCATACACACCAGTGTAACACTGATATTACCATACACAATAGTACAACACTGCTATTACCATCCACAGCCAAAAAAAATGCTATTTCCATACACACTTGTGCAAAAAGTTAACCTTAACAGTGCAAAATTATAAGGAATAAAACACTAAACTAAATTTTAAAACAAAGTTACAGCTAAATCGCAGCTCCCCTTTGGGAATCTGTAAAAAATTTTTTCCCATGTTAGACGATTCAGATTCAGATTCAGATTCAGATTCAGATTTGTATTTTTTGTAAAGATTACAATGTGTGGTTTAATTATGAGACAATAATTAAATGATGATTACTAGCATGCCTGGCCGCATCCCCGGGGAGTAGGATGCCGGGGCATGCTGGGCCATTTCGGGAAGACAAAAAATAGTTTTTAAAATCTATATTCAAATTACAAATGATTAATTAGTTTTACAATAGTGAGGTAGTTCAGAATATTTAGATTATGACAATTTGTAAAATTAGTAATGAGAATGGTTACGTCTTGACATGTTAATAGTTTCTATTAAAAATTCCTATATTGGGGTATATCCGGCAAACTTAAGACTAGTTTGAGATTTATTAGGCAATAGCTTTTATTCGGGATTTTATGTTTACTGCTCCCCAAAAGGTTTTAGATGTAGGGGGGATTTTGTGTGTGTGTGTGTGTGTGTACTACCTATTTGTGGTTTCAGGGCCCAGTCATAGCTCCTGGCCCCGCCCCTTCACTGATTGCTACTAGGTCCTCTCTCTCCCTGCTCCATGAGCTTTATCAAACCTAGTCTTAAACTATGTATGGTTCCTGCCTCCACTATGTCGCTTTCTAAGCTATTCCACTTCCCGACAACTCTATGACTGGGAAAAAATACTTCCTAACATCCCTTTGACTCATAGGAGTCTTCAACTTCCAATTATGACCCCTTGTTTCTTTTGTCCCCTCTTGGGAAAATCTTGTCTCTGTCCACCTTATCTATTCCTCGCAGTATTTTATATGTCGTTAAAATGTCTCCCCAACCCTCCTGTCCTCTAGTGTCGTCAGGCCGATTTCCCCTTTAAACCTTTTTTCGTAGGACAATCCCCCTTTTGCTCTGGGGCTGGGGCTTTCAAACCTTTTCACTTTTCTAATTTCTTGACGTGTTTTACCAGGTGTGGGTTCCAAAACCGGGTGCTGCATACCCAGTATGGGCCTGACGTATATGGTATTGAGTCTTTAATGATTCCCTTTGTGAGGTATTGGGAAAGCTATTCTTAGGTTTGCCAGCCGCCCGTATTTCTGCAGCAGTTATCTGATTGATGTGTGTGTGTGTGTGTGTGTGTGTGTGTGTGTGTGTGTGTGTGTGTGTGTGTGTGTGTGTGTGTGTGTGTGTGTGCATGAATAGGTGGTTGTCATGTAGTTAGGGGATGGTGGGGGGTGTTAGTGAGATAAGATGTTTTTTATGATAGTGTTGGGAAAAAGGTGGCTGAGTTTCAGTTCG
>WNWK01033067.1:0-21436 GCA_009830355.1 Cherax destructor | reverse complement strand
ACAAGGCAGCCAGGAAGCTTACAGCACTTCGACGTATCTCGCATCTGCTTGACAGTAGTGGTTGCAAGATTCTGTATGAGGCACAAGTACGATCACACCTTGAGTATGCTCCACTTTCTTGGTTTGCCTGCCCCCCCCCACACTCATCTGCGACTGCTTAACAGAGTAGAGAACAGAGCAAGACGTCTCATCTCTCGCCTGGACCCATCCTGGATAGATCTGTTATATCAGGAGAGCCTTCAACACAGGAGGGTTTTGGGCGGCCTTACTGTTATGTACAAGGCCTACATTGTCAAAGTACCACACTTGGCTCCAGTTCGAGGACAGCGAGAAGCAAGCTTCTATACCACAAGACGGGCAGAAAGCAGCAACTTCACTCTGGCTGTAACCTTCTCCAGATCATCACTTCATTTGAGATCGTTTATCACCAGGATGATTCGAGTCTGGAACACATTCGTACAACATTATGATGTCAACGAGATAAAATCTATTGATCAAATGAAAATGCTGGCCCACAGATGGCTCCAGTTTCATCCTGTTCCATACTTGAATGTCTCATAACAATAAAAATGCTTCCAAATGAGCTGATGTAGGTAACAGCTCTTAGCTTGTCAATAAAGTTAAGAATCCTTAAATTGTCAATAAAGTTAGGGATCCTTAACCTAACCTTGTCAAACCCCTGTGCAAAAGAGACTGAAACAGAGAGACAGACAGAGGGAAAGAGAGAGAGAGAGAGAGAGAGAGAGACGGGAGAGTGATTAAAAGATTCACTATGCATGAGCTTGTAGTTTTAATTGACGCCTGTATTTCAGCAGGGTCAATCAGCTGATCTCAACACAGAACATAAGTTTAGCAATTATAGAGACTTTGCCCATTTATTAACTGAACTAAAAGTTTATGAACAAAATTTCCGGTCCACTAATCTGTCAAAGAAAGTCAGTCATGTTACGATTATTGTTCCACTATTTAGACACATGAATGTAAACATATAACACTTGCTGGGACTTTCCAACCTCAGCTCTGCTTTTGTAGTTACTAATACGAATTAATGCAGGTTACCAAAGACTGACAACAACCAAAAAATCATCAAAAATCATTAACAGACATTCGCTCTCAGGTGAATTTCATGGTTAATAGTGATTTAATTTTTCACTGCAATAAAGGTATTTAGATTTGATTTTTTTATTAATTTGGGTTTTATTGGAAATTGTTTGGACTTTTGGATCTTCGTCAATAATTGAGGTAATGAACTGATACGCAAATAAACGGATGTGTGTGACTTAGGTCAGTATTTTCAGTTAATATTCGTGGAAACAAAGATCCAAAACAAGAGTTTAAGTTTAAATTACTTTTTGGAGAACAGTAGTGTGCGTGCGTGCGTGTGTGCACGCGCGCGTGTGTGTACTCACCTAGTTGTACTCACCTAGTTGTATTCACCTAGTTGTACTCACCTAGTTGTACTCACCTAGTTGTACTCACCTAGTGTTTCACCTAGTTGTACTCACCTAGTTGTATTCACCAGTTGTACTCACCTAGTTGTATTCACTGCTGTCTCACTATTGTATTCACCCATTTCTCACCAGTTGTACACCTAGTTGTACCAGTTGTACTACTAGTTGTGGTTGGACTATCGCTTCTAAACTATTTCACTTCACCATCTGCTGAAAATACTTCCTAACATCCCTGTGATTCATCTGAGTCTTCAACTTCCAACTGTGTCCCCTTGTTGCTGTGTCCCATCTCTGGAACATTCTGTCTCTGTCCACTTTGTCAATTCCTCTCAGTATCTTATATGTTGTTATCATATCCCCCCTATCTCTCCTGTCCTCCAGTGTCGTCAGGTCGATTTCCCTTAACCTCTCCTCGTAGGTCACTCGTGTGTGTGCATGCGTGCGTGCGCGCGCGTATTCTCCTCTTAATTTGTGGTAAATCTCAATTTTTGGTCTTGCTTCTATATTTGCGGGTTTTGCCAGTTGTGTCCTTATTAGCCGTCTAGAGACCATTCCTAGTCTTAAAGCTACGTCTGGAACCTTCTTCACCACTTAATAAAGCTATTCCACTGAAGAAATACTTTCTGGCATCTTAGTAATGTATTTGTGACTATTTTCAGTCTGTGCTCTTGTGTACCCATTTTCTGCCACTTCAACAGTCTTTCCTTAACAACTCTGTCAAGTCTTCTGAGTACTATGTAGGTCCTTATTAAGTCTCCACTGATAAATCTGTCTTCAAAAAGTCCTCAAGTTCATAGTTCATTTATCTTACTTACGAGGTTAGTTTCAGTGTGAATATTTGCAGTTTTTTCTACGTTTTTTTTTTTTACTTTCTTTAATAATTGTAAGATTGAAGCAGTTGTTCAATACTAAGAAGAATACCTCACAACTGTCGCATCTAAGTTTATAAAATGACTTTGTTTAGATTTACCAAAGTATTTTCAGTTTATATTCTTTGGAAAAATGGATCCATGACAGGAGTTTAAGTATAAAATTACTTGTGCGTGTGTGTGTATACTCACCTAATTGTACTCACCTAATTGTGGTTGCAGGGGTCGAGTCACAGTTCCTGTCCCCGCATCCTCACTGGTCGCTACTAGGTCACTCTCCTTGCTCCATGAGCTTTATCATACCTATTCTTAAAGATATTTATGGATCCTGCCTCCACTACATCACTCTTGAGATTATTCCACTTCCTGACAACTCTGTGGCTGAAGAAATACTTCCTAACATCCCTGTGACTCATCTGACTCTTCAACTTCCAACTGTGACCCCTTCTTGCTGTGTCCCATCTCTGGATTATCTTGTTTCTGTCCACCTTGTCAATTTCTCTCAGTATTTTATGTCGTTAACACATCCCTCCTCTCTCTCTCTTATGTCCTCCAGTGTTGTCAGATCGATTTCCATTAACCTCTCCTCCAGGATTAGTCTCGTTGCAAACCTTTGCACTTTCTCTAATTTCCTGACGTGCTTGGCCAGGTGTGGGTTCCAAACTGGTGCTGCATACTAAAATATGGAACCTGACGTACACGGTGTACAGGCTCCTGTGTGTGTGTGTGTGTACTCATATATACTCACCCGTATGTGGTTGCAGTGGTCAATTCACCGGTTCTGGCCAAGCAGGAAGCTGTGATGATTAGTGTCAGGTAGCACCTCTCTACACACTGCTTGATAGATCCTTCTCACACCTCTCTCCTCTTCATGTTTCCCTCCTCCTAATCCTCCTCTTCCACCTCCTTTTATTACTACTACTAGTACTACTACTACTACGACCCCTGCAACTACTCAGTCAGTGCAACCACTAAACTACTTTATCTTCATTACACTACACACAACTACCTAATGTTACTACACATCACACAACTACCTTATGTTACTACACATCACACAACTACTTAATGTTACTACACATCACACAACTACCTTATGTTACTACACATCACACAACTACCTTATGTTACTACACATCACACAACTACCTTATGTTACTACACATCACACAACTACCTTGTGTTACTACACATCACACAACTACCTTATGTTACTACACATCACACAACTACCTTATGTTACTACACATCACACAACTACCTTATGTTACTACACATCACACAACTACCTTATGTTACTACACATCACACAACTACCTTATGTTACTACACATCACACAACTACCTAATGTTACTACACATCACACAACTACCTTATGTTACTACACATCACACAACTACCTTATGTTACTACACATCACACAACTACCTAATGTTACTACACATCACACAACTACCTTATGTTACTACACATCACACAACTACCTTATGTTACTACACATCACACAACTACCTTATGTTACTACACATCACACAACTACCTTATGTTACTACACATCACACAACTACCTTATGTTACTACACATCACACAACTACCTAATGTTACTACACATCACACAACTACCTTATGTTACTACACATCACACAACTACCTTATGTTACTACACATCACACAACTACCTTATGTTACTACACATCACACAACTACCTTATGTTACTACACATCACACAACTACCTTATGTTACTACACATCACACAACTACCTTATGTTACTACACATCACACAACTACCTTATGTTACTACACATCACACAACTACCTTATGTTACTACACATCACACAACTACCTTATGTTACTACACATCACACAACTACCTTATGTTACTACACATCACACAACTACCTTATGTTACTACACATCACACAACTACCTTATGTTACTACACATCACACAACTACCTTATGTTACTACACATCACACAACTACCTTATGTTACTACACATCACACAACTACCTTATGTTACTACACATCACACAACTACCTTATGTTACTACACATCACACAACTACCTTATGTTACTACACATCACACAACTACCTTATCTTACTAAGCATCAGTCAACTACCTTATGTTACTACACATCACTGAACTACCTTACCTTAATTACACTATCTACACTACAAATGAAGGTGGTGTTCATGATCATCTTGCTTCTTACTAAATTCCATCACACCCACTTTCCTCATACGCATTTCTTTCATACGCAATCCCTTCACACTCGCTTCTTTCACTACATTCCTCAATGATCTTATTATTACTTCTCCCAGGAATGAAATTCCGCCAGCAATTCATCTTCTTCATTCGACATTTCCTCTTGTCACACATATTTCATGGCGTACTGAAATATATTGTGCTTTAATTAATTTTGCGATAAATGGTAAGATCCCTTCATCAGGGTTCATCACAACATGGTATCGTAGAAATTAACAACAGGTGTAGGGGCCCAGGTTGCAGCACCAACCTTCAAATTATTTGCCAGGTGATCGCGTCTCCCCAGCCTACCTGTTGACCAGTATCCGTCTCCCAGCACTACCTGTTGTTGACCAGGTGATCGCGTCTCCCCAGCAGCTACCTGTTGTTGACCAGGTGATCGCGTCTCCCCAGCAGCTACCTGTTGTTGACCAGGTGATCGCGTCTCCCCAGCAGCTACCTGTTGTTGACCAGGTGATCGCGTCTCCCCAGCAGCTACCTGTTGTTGACCAGGTGATCGCGTCTCCCCAGCAGCTACCTGTTGTTGACCAGGTGATCGCGTCTCCCCAGCAGCTACCTGTTGTTGACCAGGTGATCGCGTCTCCCCAGCAGCTACCTGTTGTTGACCAGGTGATCGCGTCTCCCAGCATACCTGTTGTTTCATCCCAGAAAGTTTTGTTTGTGTATGTATGTGTTCGTGCATTTATGGAGCTGTGCATGTTTTGCAATCACAAAAGACGAGAGCAGAAGAAATAGTAATATTTATTACATTTTTCATGGAGGTGGACAGTTAGATTAAGAATCGGTCAGTCATTTATACACAATAAAACCTTCACACATGCGCTTATTCTGCTACATAATTGAAAATAAAATATATTACCTGCTGTAACATAAGCAGGACTAAAATTTTCATTGAATAACGATATCTGGGTGTCTTGGTTCATGGGTGTCTTGGTTCATGGGTGTCTTGGTTCATGGGTGTCTTGGTTCATGGGTGTCTTAGTTCATGGGTGTCTTGGTTCATGGGTGTCTTGGTTCATGGGTGTCTTGGTTCATGGGTGTCTTGGTTCATGGGTGTCTTGGTTCATGGGTGTCTTGGTTCATGGGTGACTTAGAGGGTACAATTAAAGGACAGATTTCTTTTTGTCTCGTCCTGAAATTCTTTCACCCGGAAAATCTCGACCGTAGTTAAGAAAGACATAATTCCAATCTAGCAAGGTCGCCTGGGACCTCCAGAATGTGGGGAAGGCAAGACATCCGTCTGCCTACTGTGACGTGAAGGACACACACACACACACAGATCAACCAGAACAGGGAAGAGCAAAAAGAGCGAGCACACACAGACCCATCCCCAGAACCCCGAAACCAAACACGCTATCCCAACACAGACCACAATCCACACTTACATCCCCCACCCTTCACAATGCAGTAGAATCCCGCAGCACACCGCCAGGGCCCCCACCCCACAGACCCCCCAAAACACAGTGTTGGAGAGGAAACTGAATGTATTGTACACCAACGCTGATGGAATAACGAATAAGTGGGACGAGTGGCATGGAAGAGTCAGAGGCATCACCGGACATCATAGCCCTCACTGAAACAAAGCTCACAGGGATGATAACAGATGCCATCTTTCCAACGGGATATCAGATCCTGAGGAAAGACAGAGGGAACAGAAAGGGTGGAGGAGTGGCACTGCTGATCAAAAACCTATGGGATTTTGATGAGCTGGAGAGAGGAGAAGCAGGAGATTATATAATAGGAACGCTTCAGTCCGGAGGTCCAAAGGTGATAATTGCAGTGATGTAAAACCCACTAGAGAATAGCAGGAGGCCAAGGCAAGAGTATGATGAGAGTAATAGAACGATGATTGACACACTGGCCGAAGTGGCCAGAAGGGCTCATGCGAGCAGGGAGAAGCTACTGATCATGGGTGACTTCAACCATAAGGAAATCGATTGAGAGAACTTAGAGCCACATGGGGGCCAAGTAACGTGGAGGGCTAAGATGATGGATGTGGTACTGGAAAATCTCATGTACCAACACGTAAGGGACACTACTAGAGAGAGAGAGGAGTGGACGAACCAGCGAGACTGGACCTAGTATTCACCTTGAGTAGTGCAGATATTGAGGACATCACATATGAAAGCCCCCTTGGGGCCAGTGATCATATGGGTCTAAGCTTCGAATACACAGTAAAGTTACAAGTGGAGGGGAAAGCAGGAAGGGCTGGACGAATGAAGCCAAACTACAAGAAAGGGGGCTACGTAGGCATGAAGAACTTCCTGCACGGAGTTCAGTGGGACAGAGAGCTGGCAGGGAAGTCAGTAAACGAGATGATGGAATATATATGACAACAATTTGCAAGGAAGCTGAGGAGAGGTTTATACCCAAGGGTAACAGGAAAAGGGAAAAAGCCAGAATGAGCCAGTGGTTCACCCAAAGGTGTAGGGAAGCCAAAACAAAGTGTGCCAGGGAATGGAAGAAGTATAGAAGGCAAAGGACCCAGGAGAATAAGGCGAACAGTCGTAGAGCCAGAAATGAATCTGCACAGGTAAGAAGGGAGGCCAAAAGACAATACGAGAATGACATAGCAGCGAAAGCCAAATCTGACCCAAAGCTGTTGTACAGCCACATCAGGAGGAGAACAACAGTCAAGGACCAGGTGATCAGGTTGAGGAAGGTAGGAGGGGAGGTCACAAGAAATGACCGCAAAGTGTGTGAGGAACTCAACATGAGATTCAAAGAAGTGTTCACAGAGGAGATAGAAGGGCCTCCAGAAAGGCGGAGAGGTAGGGTACACCATCAGGTGCTGGACACAATACACACAACTGAGGAGGAAGTGAAGAGGCTGCTAAGCGAGCTAGATACCTCAAAGGCGATGGGGCCGGATAACATCTCTCCATGGGTCCTGAGAGAGGGAGCAGAGGAGTTATGTGTACCCCTAACAAAAATCTTCAACACATCTATCGAAACAGGGCAACTACCTGAGAAGACAGCAAATGTAGTCCCATTTTTTAGAAAAGGAGACAGGCACGTAGCACTAAACTACAGACCAGTGTCACTGACATGTATAGTATGCAAGGTCATGGAGAATATTATCAGGAGAAGAGTGGTGGAACACCTAGAAAGGAATGAGCTTATGAACGACGGCCAACACGGTTTCAGGGACGGGAAATCCTGTGTCACAAACCTACTGGAGTTCTACGACAGGGTGACAGCAGTAAGACAAAAGAGAGAGAGGGGTGGGTAGATTGCATATTCTTGGACTGTAAGAAGGCGTTTGACACAGTTCCACACAAAGAGATTAGTGCAGAAGCTGGAGGACCAGGCAGGGATAACAGGGAAGGCACTACAATGGATCAGGGAATACCTGTCAGGAAGACAACAGCGAGTCATGGTACGTGGCGAGGTGTCAGAGTGGGCGCCGGTGACGAGTGGGGTTCCACAGGGGTCAGTCCAAGGACAGGTGCTGTGTGACGAGTGGGGTTCCACAGGGGTCAGTCCTAGGACCGGTGCTGTTTCAGGTATTTGTGAACGACATGACGGAAGGAATAGACTCCAAAGTGTCCCTGTTTGCAGATGATGTGAAGTTGATGAGAAGAATTCAATCGGACGAAGACCAGGCAGAACTACAAATGGATCTGGACAGGCTGCAAGCCTTGTCCAGCAATTGGCTCCTGGAGTTCAACCCCACCAAGTGCAAAGTCATGAAGATTGGGGAAGGGCAAAGAAGACCGCAGACGGAGTACAGTCAAGGGGGCCAGAGACTACAAACCTCAATCAAGGAAAAAGATCTTGGGGTGAGTATAACACCAGGTACATCTCCTGAGGCGCACATCAACCAAATAACTGCTGCAGCATACGGGCGCCTATCAAACCTAAGAACATCGTTCCGACATCGTAATAAAAAATCGTTCAGGACCCTGTACACTGTACGTTAGGCCCATATTGGAGAATGCAGCGCCAGTTTGGAACCCACACCTAGCCAAGCATGTAAAGAAGCTAGAGAAAGTGCAAAAATTTGCAACAAGACTAGTCCCGGAGCTAAGCGGTATGTCCTACGAGGAGAGATTACGAGAAATCGACCTGTCGACATTGGAGGACAGGAGAGATTGGGGGGACATGATAGCGACATGTAAAATACTGAGAAGAATTGACAAGGTGGACAGAGACAGAATGTTTCAGAGATGGGACACAGCAACAAGGGGACACAATTAGGGATGTTAGGAAGTATTTCTTCAGTCACAGAGTGGTCGGGAAGTGGAATAGTTTGGGAAGCGATGTAGTGGAGGCAGGTTCCGTTCATAGCTTTAATTAAGAAGAGGTATGATAAAGCTCATAGCGCAGGGAGAGTGACCCAGTAGCGGCCAGTGAAGAGGCGGGGCCAGGAGCTATGACTCTACCCCTGCAACCACAATTAGGTGAGTACAACTAGGTGAGTACACACACACACACACACACACACACACACAACACGCACATACACACACACGCACATACACACACACACACACACACACACACACAGAACAGTTAAGGGAAATCGGCCTGACGACACTAGAGGACAGGAGGGTTAGGGGAGACATGATAACGACATATAAAATACTGCGAGGAATAGATAAGGTGGACAGAGACAAGGTGTTCCAGAGAGGGGACACAGAAACAAGGGGTCACAATTGGAAGTTGAAGACTCCTATGAGTCAAAGGGATGTTAGGAAGTATTTCTTCAGTCATAGAGTTGTCAGGAAGTGGAATAGCTTAGAAAGCGACATAGTGGAGGCAGGAACCATACATAGTTTTAAGACTAGGTTTGATAAAGCTCATGGAGCAGGGAGAGAGAGGACCTAGTAGCAATCAGTGAAGAGGCGGGGCCAGGAGCTATGACTCGACCCCTGCAACCACAAATAGGTGAGTACAGGCCTAGTGTCTAATCGACATGTACCTAGGACAAAATGGTAACTAACACACATACACACACACACACACACACACACACACACACACACACACACACACCACACACACACACACACACACACACACAGGGTGACGGCAGAAACACAAGAGAGAGAGAGGTGGGTAGATTGCATTTTCTTGGACTGCAAGAAGGGTTTGACACAGTTCCACACAAGAGATTAGTGCAAAAGCTGGAGGACCAGGCAGGAATAACAGGGAAGGCTCTGCAATGGATCAGGGAATACCTGTCAGGAAGACAGCAGCGAGTCATGGTACGTGGCGAGGTGTCAGAGTGGGCACCTGTGACGAGTGGGGTGCCACATGGATCAGTCCTAGGACCGGTGCTGTTTCTGATATTTGTGAACGACATGACGGAAGGAATAGACTCCGAAGTGTCCCTGTTTGCAGATGATGTGAAGTTGATGAGAAGAATTAAATCGGACGAGGATCAGGCAGAACTACAGAGGGATCTGGACAGGCTGCAAGCCTGGTCCATCGATTGGCTCCTGGAGTTCAGTCCCACCAAGTGCAAAGTCATGAAGATTGGGGAAGGGCAAAGTAGACCGCAGACGGAGTACAGTCTAGGGGGCCAGAGACTACAAACCTCACTCAAGGAAAAAGATCTTGGGGTGAGTATAACACCAGGCACATCTCCTGAGGCGCACATCAACCAAATCACTGCTGCAGCATATGGGCGCCTAGCAAACCTAAGAACAGCATTCCGACATCTTAATAAGGAATCGTTCAGGACCCTGTACATTGTGTACGTTAGGCCCATACTGGAGTATGCAGCACCAGTTTGGAACCCACACCTAGCCAAGCACGTAAAGAAACTAGAGAAAGTGCAAAGGTTTGCAACAAGACTAGTCCCGGAGCTAAGGGGTATGTCCTACGAGGAGAGGTTAAAGGAAATCGACCTGACGACACTGGAGGACAGGAGAGATAGGGGGGACATGATAGCGACATGTAAAATACTGAGAAGAATTTACAAGGTGGACAGGGACAGAATGTTCCAGAGATGGGACACAGCAACAAGGGGTCACAGTTGGAAGCTGAAGACTCAGATGAATCACAGGGATGTTAGAAAGTATTTCTTCAGTCACAGAGTGGTCAGGAAGTGGAATCGTTTGGGAAGCGATGTAGTTTAGGCAGGATCCATTCATAGCTTTAAGAAGAGGTATGATAAAGCTCATGGCGCAGGGAGAGTGACCCAGTAGCAGCCAGTGAAGAGGCGGGGCCAGGAGCTATGAATCGATCCCAGCAACCACAACTAGGTGAGTACACACACACACACACACACACACAACACACAATACAGGAGAGTTCATATGCAAGCAAATGTAGATGGCACAGTGTGTCAAAATTTAAAAAGTGTCAGGGTAGGTGGTTTATATTAAGGCCGCTTCCTTGATAAGTGATGTAACAATATTAGAAAAGGACGTTAGAAAAAAGTGGATTCAACATAATAACTGCTAAACAATTTGAATTTCAGTCTACAACATCCTGTAATTATTATCCGTCAGGTTATTAAAGGATAAACTCTTGAATAAAGAAATAAAAGAGACATCATTTACCAAGACTATCAGAAAACCTTTGCTAGTTCTTTAAGTGATATAAAGATGACTGGGTTATATGTATGAGAGTAACACAGATATATGTGTTACTCTCATACATAGTAACACTAGACAACATAGTAACACTAGACATACATAGTAACACTAGACATACATAGTAACACTAGACATGCAAAGATCACAATGTTATGAAACTTAGTAAAAATAGAAAAGCAAATATATGGTAATATCAAGGATACAAAGATAACGCTGTTATGTATAGCAATATCAGAGTTATAAATGTTACGCTAATACATAATAACACCGATGATATGAAGAATGCCATGTTTAACACAATAACACCTGAAATAGATACAGAGATAAGGAAGTTACACATAGAAACATACAAAGATCACACATTTATATGAATGAAAATGCAGAAAAGCTCAAATTAGAATATAAAAAGCTATGACATTTAAATATACGAATTAGAAAACAATAAGTGGCTTCTTCATGGTAGTTGAGGCAGAGGAGTTCTTCTCTTCTGTCTGGACTATGTTTCTAGCCTGCCCGGGCGGGTGTATTTACTGGGCGCAGATTTCTGTGTGTCCTCCCTGTAATTACATCTGCTCGTATATATTGATATTTCAACACTTGTGTTGTAATATCATATATGGGCAGTGCTTCATGGGGTTGCCGCATTTGAAGAGTTAAGTTCCTCTCTGAGGAAATGCTGTGTTTGGGGTTCACAGCTCTCAACGTCCCCTCAAATGTTGAAGTTTAAATCCTCTTTTTTCCCTTTTATTATATGATAATATTTTGCTACATTAATGGGAGTATATAATATATTTTCACACATTGTTAAGGAGTTCAAACACTGACTGATCGAACCCTTGTAACATTTAAAGTTTATTCTGAAAAGTGTCTTGTAAATTGTATTCTGGATTGCCTTTTTTATACTCATGAGAGAGCACAATATTACTGAGACCTGATGTGTTCTAATTAATTATTTAACATTCACTTTTCTGAATCACTTAAGAACAAGACCATTTAGAAATAATTGATCTTCGTAACTTTAACATGTTTCTCTCAAAGTTAATTAAAGGCTGTTATTTACATATTCTTATTCGTGAATCTTAATAAGTAAAAGATTCGAAATAAATTTTGTGACTTAGTAAGTTTAATCCATTAATGGTCTATTGTGCCCTCCACTCCTGTTACTTTGATTAATTCATTGTACCATGAATGGTCTGTTGTTCCCTACAATCGCTGTCTAGTGCCTTCTCTCAGTTCCTGTCAAAATAAGCTGAAATATCGAAATTAGTGATAACCGGAAAGTCGGTATAAAATACCGACACAATGGAAAAATATACACATATGCAGTATAATGTGATCCTTTATTGACAACATTTCGCCCACACAGTATGGAGTCAGGTGGAGAATGCTGGGTAGGGTGGATGTGACGAGGACCTGCACGGGACTGGCGGGTGCATGTGTAATGTGGGATAGCGATGAAGAAGTTTCTTGGCAAGGGGTTCAGCTGTGTTATAAAAGTCGTTGTTTTGGTTGAAGTTGTTGGATATACAAATAAGTGATGATTCCAGGATTCTGCGGTATTAAGTGTTTTCTTCTCTGGCGTATAAGTCTTGCGTTTCTGTAGTTAATTAAATAGTTGTGTGAATTTCGGTGTTGAACACAGGCATTCCTTAAGTCGTCAGATCTGCCTGCGTACTGGTGTTCTCAAATACGTGTTTGGAGGTCTCTGGATGTTTCACCCACAAATGATTATGTATACTCCTGCAGAGGACTGGAGCTCTTCCTGTTTATTACTGGTAATGTCCTTGATGGTGGTGGATGTGGAGGTAGATACTTGGAATGAGGTATTGGAAAAGATGTTGGAAACGTGTTTGGCAATGAAGTTGGTGGGAAGGACTATGTATCTCCTCTCGGCATTGTCTTCCAGTAGTCCTGCATTGTTCCTCCATTCTTATGTTCTTATTGGACTGATGAAGTCACTGTGTGGCGAAACGTTTCTTCAATAAAGATTCCCATATGTTGCATAAGTGTCTCAGTGTCTCAATCTTCGATTTTGTCCTCGTTAGATCTCCTATGGAAGTGCTGGATGTGATGGCGACTCTTGTGTTAGTTTGTCGCGAAAATGTTTGACCATAAACTTTGCAAACAATCACAGACAGACTATATTAATTATGCAAGACAAGCCACGGGGGTGGAAATCTTTAGCTCAAGTACTTTCACACTTCTCAGTGCGTCATCAGGAGCTATGCAATGTTGCAATGTTGGTGCTGACACACACCAGTGTCTGGTGGTGACACACACCAGTGCCTGATGCTGACACACCAGTGTCTGGTGCTGACACACAGCAGTGCCTGGTGCTGACACACACCAGTGTCTGGTGCTGACACTCAATCGTTCTTTGAAAGAATTTTTTAAATTTATTTTTTATCGTTTTATAAATAAACGATCGTCAAAAAGTGTACCTTGATGTTGGTGAAGGTTTTTGAAAATCAAACAACAAGTGTGCCTTGATGTTGGTGAAGGTTCTTGAAAATCAAACTTCAAGTGTGCCTCGGTGCTGGTGAAAGTTCTTGATCATCAAACTTCAAGTGTGCAAAAGTCCTGAAAGATTTAGGGTCAGGAATTCTTTCGGTCATTCACGTCCAGGTTCATGTTTCACCCCGTCAAGATAAAACTGAATCCAAAGTGTTGTGTGACACTGGACTGGCAACAGCATCCCGGGTCCACCGTCTCGCACCCGCAGGATTCCTCTCCTCAGGCAACACAGTTGATAGTCTGTGCCAATATTCTGACTGCTTTTTATGAAATGGATAAAACAACTGACCAATTACATTTGTAGATAAATGGTTCAAAGAACCGACAAGTTGATAAATTAGACACATATGCAACACTTGAGTATCTTTATTGAGGAAACGTTTCGCCACACAGTGGCTTCATCAGTCCAATACAAAGCAGAAAGTTGTAAGGAGAGGAGGAGTTTGAGGTAATCAGTCCCTCGGCCTGAGTCGATGTGTTCAGTCCATCAATCTTGTAGTAAGTACAACATAGGGCAAAAGAAGTTGCTTATATACTGTAGACAGGTGAGGCGAAGTAGGAGGAGGCGGGGTCTTAGTGGTACCATCCACTAGTCGAAGTAGGTCTTCGTCCAAAGGTTGAACAAGTGTTGAAGAATTCGTTTGTATCAAGATCCCAAGATGTTGCTGTGTCAGACATGATGTAGATGAATGGTTCAGAGAACCGACAAGTTGATAAATTAGACACATATGCAACACTCCTCCTCTCTTTATAACTTTCTGCTTTGTATGGACTGATGAAGCCACTGTGTGGCGAAACGTTTCCTCAATAAAGATACCCAAGTGTTGCATATGTGTCTAATTTATCAACCAATTACTTTTGTCTAGGCAGTTGAAAAGGTGGGAATTGTAGTGTTTACTTTTCCTTTCTTTCTGGGTTATTTTTCTCCTTCAAACCTTGCTAACTCTCTGGGCTTGATCCACCATGTAGGGACAGACCTCAACTAGAGAAGAAGCCTCTCCGCTAATTTTACTCTTGATGATGTTATCAGTTTTCTCAAAGATGGTCAGTTACGAGTTACTTCAATTCTCTCTTCCTAATGACGTGTTTCTGATCAGTTCGTCTTTGGTTTTATCAAATTTACTTTCAAATGTAGTTACTATATTCATCACTCTAGTGTTACCACGGGCTCTTACCAATCACCTGTGCTTTCTGACTTTTAAATGGCATCCCACTATTAGTGTACGTTCTTCTTCCTGGTTGTATTATGTAGATGAAGTCTTTATTCTTTCCACAAGCTTCTAGTGTCTTCTAATCCTTTTTTATTGCTCTTAACAATCTGCAACATCTATCAAGTTCAAAGCTAAATAGAAATGCAACTCACTACTGTTTTTCTGTAGTTGATTTTTCTTCTTCCGTCTACTACAAACCTGTGTGTAGCGCTACGTACATTTATTACTTTTTTACTATGCACTTCACCTTACTATGCATTTTACTTTCATTTCAACTTTTTTGTTGTTGAATTACGTCAACTGAAAAGTCACATTAGAAACTTTAATTTAGTTTTTAATTTTTCGGTAATTTCCAATGATTTTATTTGCTTTTCATTTAATTTGGTTTCGCAAACATGTGATCGATATATGACACTGAACTGCTCTTGTTTCCTCCTCTTACACTGAACTGCTCTTGTTTCTTCCACACTCCTACAAGATGTTATTCCTCCTTGCCCTATACACGAAATCACAGCTTCCCTGTCTTCATCAACATTTAACAACTCATCAAAATATTCCCTCCATCTTCCAGATACCTCTAACTCTCCATTTAATAACTCTCCTCTCCTATTTTTAACTGTCAAATCCATTTGTTCCCTAGGCTTCCTCAACTTATTAATCTCACTCCAAAACTTTTTTTCTTATTTTCGACAAAATTTGTTGATAACATCTCACCCACTCTCTCATTTGCTCTCTTTTTACATTGCTTCGCCACTCTTTTAACCTCTCTTTTTCTCTCCATATACTCTTCCCTCCTTGCATCACTTCTACTTTGTAAAAACCTCTCATATGCTAACTTTTTCTCCCTTACTACTCTCTTTACATCATCATTCTACCAATCGCTCTTCTTCCCTCCCGCACCCACTCGCCTGTAACCACAAACTTCTGCTGAACACTCTAACACTACATTTTTAAATCTACCCCAAACATCTTCGACCCCATTGCCTACACTCTCACTAGCCCATCTATCCTCCAATAGTTGTTTATATCTTACCCTAACTGCCTCCTCTTTTAGTTTATAAACCTTCACTTCTCTCTTACTTACTGCTTCTATTTTCCTTGTATCCCATCTACCTTTTACTCAAACTTTAGCTACAACTAAAAAGTGATCTGATATATCTGTGGCCCCTCTATAAACATGTACATCCTGAAGTCTACTCAACAGTCTTTTATCTACCAATACATAGTCCAACAAACTACTGTCATTACGCCCTACATCATATCTTGTATACTTATTTATCCTCTTTTTCTTAAAATATGTATTACCTATAACTAAACCTCTTTCTATACAAAGTTCAATCAAAGGGCTCCCATTTTTATTTACACTTGGTACCCCAAACTTACCTACCACACACTCTCTACATATTTCTCCTACTTTAGCATTTAGGTCCCCTACCACAATTACTCTCTCACTTGGTTCAAAGGTTCCTATACATTCGCTTAACATCTCTTATCTCTTAATATTATTCCTAATGCTAGACACAGACTTACCAAAGTTACGTTTTACATATTCCTTCAGAGTACTCTTTTGGCTAACTTATCAACTTTATCTGGAAGGAGTAATCCCGTGTGTGATGAAATCCATAACAATTGAACATTTATTCCTTTTTTTCTGGATTTCTGAGTATCTATACCTGGCTTCTCCAATGAGCATATTAGAGTCATTATGTGAGTCAAGAGCCTTCACTGATGACACACAATCAGTAGTAATCAGAGAGTCAATCTCAGTGTCATAACTTAACTTTAGCGCTATCAGGATAACCAATAATTCAGTTTGCAGTGTAGACGCCTAGATATTAATTCTTATTTCTAACTCAACATAGTTCTTGTCGTTATTATCTAGGGAGGTGGCAACAATAACAGATGCAGCCCCGCCAGTAGACTACTGCATAGATCCATCAATGTATATAATTTGTGATAAATTATTAATATCAGTTAAGCGAGAACTCTCTTCAAGAGATTTCTTGGGAGGGTCTTGTAGGTATGTGATATTTAACTGACCACAACTTCCATGGAGGAGTAAAGTGCTCTTGTTGTTTACAGTGATACAGTTTGTACAGGTTATAAAACTTATAATAGTATGTTTTAACAACCCATTTACTTCTAGATATTTAATAAAATTTGTAGTGACATTGAGAAAACCTAAAAGAAGATAATATAGAAAAAAACAGAACTTAGATGAATGTACAGGCGTAAAAAGAGTAAATGAACGACTTTAAGAGTGCGAATATGTCAGAACGAAGGAAAGACAATCTACGCAGGGAGATTACATAGAAAAAATACTTAAGCTATTGTACCAGGTAGTTTCACAAATGTGAAACTACCTGAAGAATTGGGACATTAATCACTAGAGGTTCCAATACTGACGATGAAACGGAAATAAGTGAAATTCTGAAAGACCAATATGATTCAATGTTTGAAAGACCAATATGATTCAATGTTTGAAAGACCAATATGATTCAATGTTTGAAAGACCAATATGATTCAATGTTTGAAAGACCAATATGATTCAATGTTTGCAAGACCAATATGATTCAATGTTTGCAAGACCAATATGATTCAATGTTTGAAAGACCAATATGATTCAATGTTTGAAAGACCAATATGATTCAATGTTTGAAAGACCAATATGATTCAATGTTTGAAAGACCAATATGATTCAATGTTTGAAGACCAATATGATTCAATGTTTGAAAGACCTATATGATTCAATGTTTGAAAGACCTATATGATTCAATGTTTGAAAGACCAATATGATTCAATGTTTGAAAGACTATATGATTCAATGTTTGAAAGACCAATATAATTCAAAAGAATGAAGAATGAAGACCTCAGATGGGACACCTCGTGTAAACACAAGAGGATCACCAAAGAGAACAAAGACATATGTCATAGATTTGAGTGTAATAATGTCATCTGACGTTTCTTTCAAAGAACGTAATAAGGCAAATATCACAAAAGCCAGGAAAATGACGGAATGGATGAGAAATACAAAAAAGGAAATATATATCCAATGGTGACGTTACTAAATCTATTGTGTTTTTCAAAGTTTTTCTTGGGGAGCCTTTCCCCCGGTGAAAATACCAGAATTAAGAGATACATTGATTATTTAAACCCCAAAACAAGTCCCCCTGAAGGGGGAATGATACATGATAATGTATATTGGGGACGCCCAAATCTGTCTAACAGGAAGAGAGAGATAGTAGAATGTGATGAATTAGGATGCGGGGGTTAAAAGGAATGAAAGGGAGCTTAGCAAACCTTTTGGCTAATTTTTCAACATATAACTACAAACTGGGGTGCCAGAAATGGAAAATGGCAAATGTGATCCCTTTTTTCAAAGGGGGTGACAGGCCCCCCCCAACTATAGACCAATGCCTACTCCTGGGGAAAAATTTTTGGGATAAAAAATTCCCGGGGCTTTGTAATCTTGAAAAGCATAAATTAAAAGAATATCAGCACGGTTTTAAAAGGGGTTCCTGACTTATGAATTTTTAATTTTTTCCCTAAGGTATTTGAGGAGGTAAAATGGTTGATTTTTAAAAAATTAAGGAATGGAAATTTTTTTTTTCCAGGATGGGGGCATGGTTGCAAAAGGGGGAGCAGAGAGTTTAAAATGGGGAGAAACAAGGGGGGAAAGGGCCAAAAGGGGGTTTACGGGGGCTTTTGGGGGCCCCTTTTTGGGTTACAACTAAAGATGGGGAAAAATAGGGCATAAAAAAGTTTGTCGATGACACGAAAAAAGTCGTAAATTGTTCTGACGAAGCTTTAAACATAAAGATTTGAATAGACTGATGCAGTGGCGAGAAGTAGCAGATGCAGTTTAATATAGACAAATGCAAAGTTCTAAACATTGGAAGGAAAATAACCATGCCCTATAAACTAAATAATATAGATCTTAATATTACTGATTGCGAAAAGGATTTGGGAGTTCTGGTTAGAAATTTTTAAAACCAAGAACAGTGCAAAGTGTTCGCAATAAACAAAAGAACCTTGGCTTCATATCGAAGCATAAATAAGGGGAGTCCCGGGTTGTTCTTCAACTCTATGTATCTTTTTAGGCCTCATTTAGATTATGCTGCACAGTTTTGGAATGTACAGAATGGATACAAATGCTCTGGAAAACGTCAAAGGAGGATGAAAAGTTGACCCCATGTATCAGAAATATTCCCTATGAGGATAGACTGGGCCCTGAATCACTTTCTAGAAAGGGTGGAATTAAAGGGTATGATTGAAATGTAAAAAAAAAAACAGGAATAAATAAAGGGATGTAAAAGGTGCAAAATATCTACCCAAAGAGGGGACTCCCAGGCTTTTTTTGTGGAAAATTTCAGTTCGGGGAAATATGGAAACATTGGTTTTGTAATAGAGTTGTCGATGGGGAAAAAACCCCGAGACAGTTATAGAGGCTAAAACGTTGTGTTTTTTTAAAATAGCTTGTGCTATTAGGTCAGATGCCTGCTCCTTCCTTAAGTAACTAGGCTGGGGCATTGGCTTAACCGATGGGAGCCTTGGACCCCTCGATGGGCCAGTATGCCTGCTGCATTTTCCTTTTTTCTTATGTTCTTATGTTTTTATGGAAGGTAGGCGCCAGTGGGCACAGTAAGGAAACATACAACATACGTGGTCGCAAACATTTTAATATCTTGCCAGAAAATATCAGAAACACTGCTGGAATAAGTATAGAAGCCCAAGGGGAAAACCAGAAAATTTTCCTCCTCCCCTGCTGGATCAAAGGCTGTAATCGATATCTGGGGCCGTGTTCACCAGCTTCAACAGCCTGGTTCCCGGGAAAAACCGACAAGCCTGGCCCATAGCCAGCAGTGAGAGTAGAAAAATGTCCTTTGAAGGAAGAACTTCCATTCAGGGATATTCCCAAAAACCTTAAAAATGAGAGGTTGACCAACCAAAAAGGGACAGCAGAGCTGTGACTAACAAGTCTGACCAGTACCCTGACATCACACCTCATTAAAGTCTTTGATAGTGTACTGAAATCCAACTTACTGTTTTTTTTGAATCACCAAACAACCCGCCAAAATGCCCGGGGAAAATTTTCAGATCATTATGGAAAAATTATAAGTCTTTAAGAAAAAGGCAGAAATGGTTTACAATTTTTAAAAAAATTTATATATATGACCAATATAAATGTATAGCAGGACAATTTGAAAAAAATTTTAATTTTGTAACAAACAAAAATAAAGTAAATAAGATAGTCTTGTCTCAGCTTTAAAAAAAATTTTTGGGCCTCAAAACACAATCATAACACCTTAGATGCTTCTCATTCTAAATAGAAACAAAAAATATAATAGTAAGCTTTTCCCAGGGGGATACCAAAATAAGTATGAAAGTTGCCTCCAGATCATACAGAAAAAATAAAATCACTTAACACCAAAATCTTACATTGGGCAAGTGTAAATAACCTGGTGTGCAATAGTGACAATTTTGTTACTTAGATACAAGAAAAATGAGAAACTCAAAACAAGAACAAAAAACAGAATGCAGACATAACATCTCGTGAATATAAGTACAAACTTAAGATAAAAATGTCTGAGATCACATAAAAAAAATACAGCAAACGGCAGAATAATGACAGTTGAATAATGAGAACTTTCAAAACAGGAGATATATCCCCCAAGATGGGATTACTGAGGGGGGTGGGATATGGAGGAAGTAATTGCGTTTAGAAAATGAGAGGAACTTTTTTGGGGTGGTTTGTGAAAGACGAGATGAACCACAGAACTTAGAAAGGGAAAAAAAAGGGGGTGGAGACAATGACGAAAACAGGGATTAATAAAATATGGTGGTAAATTGAAAATCTTTATCAAATGCTGGGGCCAGAAGCTTTGGATTTTGGAATATTTGTACTGTAAAAAGGGGCTGCATGGGAATGAGACCCCAAATCTAAGAGGTACTATACTGTACAGATTCAAAAAAAAAAAAAAAACAGATTACTGCTTACAGAAAGATCCGTATTTACGACCCAGAAGCATTTTTTTTCCCCAAAAAAAGTAGAAATTTTACCCAGCATCTTGCAGGCCCAAAGTTACTTTGCTCATAGGCCTAACCAAGCCTAGAAAAGTGTTTCTATACTAGCAATCTGTCCCTTTTATGACCCAATAATGAATCATGTAAACCTTTTTTAAAAATGATGAAAAATAAGAAAGAAAATTTAAATAATAGTAAAATTCATTGGCGCTTAGTAGCGGGAAATAATAAAAAGACGATGGTGTCAGGTAGACTAAGGAAACTAGACGATTTGTCAGGTAGACTAAGGTAAAAAGACATGGTGCAGTAGACTAAGGTAAACTAGACGATGGTGCCGGTAAAAGGAAAAAGACGATGGTGCCGGTAGACTAAGGTAAACAGACGATGGTGTCGGTAGACTAAGGAAACCAGACGATGTGTCAGGGACGGAAAAAAAACATGTGTGGGGGACGGTAAAAAGACGATGGTGTCAGGTAGACTAAAAAGGAAACCAGACGATATGGAGACTGGAAACGACGAGGTGCAGGGGGACTAAGGTAAACCA
>WNWK01033066.1:0-21437 GCA_009830355.1 Cherax destructor | reverse complement strand
TGCCAAGAGGAAACTGGACAAGTATATTCACCAGGTGCCAGATCAACCAGGCTGTGATGGAAAATGGGGGGCAGTGGGCCCCCAGCGGGTTTGGGAAGAATAAGACTCCTGCAACATTTGGGAATCTTTTTGAGGAAACGTTTCGTCAGCCGGGGGCTTCTTCAGTCCAAGCAGAAACGGTGGGAGACGAGATTTGAGGTAATCAGCCCCTCACCGGGAGTCACTGTTCAGTCCACTAATCTTGAGAAATATGACATTTCTCAAGATTGACGGACTAAACACTGAGACTCCAGCCTGAGGACTGATTACCTCAAACCCCTCGTCTCCCACCGTTTTTTGTATGGACTGAAGAAGCCCTGGCTGGCAAAAAGTTAACTTAATAAAGATTCCAAAATGTTGCACATGTTCTCATTCATACAACAGCCAGGTGAACAGACAAGCCTGGCCTAGGGCTGGGCTGCGGAAGTAGGAAACTCGAAACCCATCACAGGTATATCAGCGGTGTAGGTAAGGTGGTATGGTAATGAGGCCCGTGTTGGGACACGTGTCTGCCGCTGGACACGGCTTAATGAATGGCACGTCAGTGATACCAGGTGTTACCCGCTTCCCTGATCTACATGGCCCAGGTACCCACGGACAAGTTAGTGTACCCAGGGATGGGCACGCACGCATGAACACGTACGCGAATACAAACGGTTATAACAGATCCGTATAGGATTTAGGAACAACGAACACGGTCAAGCCAAGAGTTCTACCCAACCCCTTAATAATAATAATATTTGTTTCTACAACTTCATGTACAACTTGTACAGACCATATGACATCAACAACATACTATATAGAAAGCCCCTGGTTATGTAGAGCATATTTGGCAAATTAGTTTAATTTTGTCCCTAGGATGCGACCCACACCAGTCGACTAACACCCAGGTACCTATTTTACCTCCACTGGGAAAAAACCACGCACCTCAGTGTGGATCTGAGTGCGCTACCAATCGAGTTACATGACCCTACCTCTATACACACTATTTGTTCACGGGGGCATTGTGAGGCTGCCAGCAGCAATAGCCTGGTTGACCAGGCAAGCACAAAAATAAGCCTGGCCCAGGTCATGGCTGCGTGAGCAGGAGGTAGTCTTCCCGGGAGCGTACGAGTCTTCACTACGGGTTCCTGTCTGACCTGCGGGTGACATTCTGGGTTCTCTTCAGAGTAACCATCAAAGACTACGATGGTAGGTGTCACCGTGGGAAAAACCCGGGAAACTCGTCAGAGGCATACACTTTAACAGCATTGCTCCTCGCAGATGTGGGTCACGTGATAACCCGTAGACGCGCACAGACATCTACGATGGTTGCACCAGCAGGGGGGGTGTAGCTGATCACAGGTTGATAAAACGTGCTGTGCTTGGTATCTGCGCTGCCAACACGTTTCGTCTCGACAACAAGCGTCTTCAGTTGCATACCGGCGAATATAGCATTGCAACAGAAATACTTTGAATTAGAAATTTCTAATCCAACTAAATATATTTTAGATAAGTTTATAATAATTTAATAATAACCAAACATAATGAAATATTTTTTTCGTTAGGTTTAGAATGATTTTTGCGAAATTACTGCATAAACAAATTTTCGCTTGCCTTATTCGGCAAGAAGAGAGTTGCTATTTAAGCCAAAATTGCAAAGTTTTACCTATTCGGACGAATTATTATATATATATATATATATATATATATATATATATATATATATATATATATAAAATAGTAGGTTGGTAGACAGCAACCACCCAGGGAGGTACTACTGTCCTGCCAAGTGAGTGAAAAACGAAAGCCTGTAATTGTTTTACATGATGGTAGGATTACTGGTGTCTTTTTTCTGTCTCATAAACATGCATGATTTCAGGTATGTCTTGTTACTTCCACTTACACTTAGGTCACACTCACATTCATGTACAAGCATATATATATACACACCCTCTGGGTTTTTTTCTATTTTTTTAAATAGTTCTTGTTTCCTCTTCTCCATGGGGAAGTGGAACAGAATTCTTCCTCCGTAAGCCATACGTGTCGTAAGAGGCGACTAAATGCCGGGAGCAAGGGGCTAGTAACCCCCTTCTTCTGTGTAAAATTACTAAATGTAAAAGGAGAAATTTTCTTTTTTCCTTTTGGGTCACCCTCCATGGTGGGAAACGGCCGACGTGTTGAAAGAAAGAAGAAAAATATATATATATATATATATATATATATATATATATATATATATATATATATATATATATAAAAGAGAGAGGGGGCTTTGGGGGGCAGGGAGCTAAAAATCGACCCCTGCAACCACAACTAGGTGAGTACACACATTGCCATAATATGGAAAGGCTTTGGATTAGTCCGATTAGTATAATGCAAACGAAGTGCAAAAACCCAAAGGCCCACACCGCTGCTCTGATTAGACCTAAGCTTAAAAAGGAAATGTAACTGACAGGTTTATGTAGACGCATACGAGGCCCAGAATCAGTCACAGGTGTGTCATGCAGGTGTGACGACGCTGGAATAGAGTACGACTGAGGGGGTTGAGGGGGGATAAGATTACGACATGAAAGATCGATGAATGAATTAGAGCAGGACTGACTGGTTCGATACACGACCACCAAGAACACTGTCACGGTCACGGCTCGGTCCCAGACCAGGCCTCATGGTTGCTGGCCTGATCGATCGCTGTTAGTGCCGCCGCCTGCAGTCCGACGTATGCACACAACCCGGCTGGTCAGTAGTGCACAACCCGGATAGATGTAGTGCACCTGGATTGTCTTTCAATTTTCAAAGTTTTGTAAAAAATAATGTGACATCAAAACAAAGTGCATTAAGTTACCTTAATGTGACATCAAACAAAGTGCATTAAGTTACCTTAATGTGACATCAAAACAAAGTGAATTAAGTTACCTTAATGTGACATCAAACAAAGTGCATTAAGTTACCTTAATGTGACATCAAAAAAACAAAAAGTGCCCAAAATTTAAATTCCTTAATTTTGACATCAAAACAAAGTGTATTAAGTTACCTTAATGTATCATCAAAACAAAGTGCATTAAGTGGCAGATGCAGTTCAATGTAGATAAATGCAAGGTTCCCGAAGCTCGGGAGTGTCCATAACCCAAGCACTTATAGTTAAATAACGTAGAACTTAGCCATACAGATTGCGAGAAGGACTTGGGGGGGATGGTAAGCAGCAACCTTAAACCAAGACAGCAATGCCAAGCGTACGTAATAAGGCAAATAGATTACTGGGATTTATATCAAGAAGTGTTAGCAACAGAAGTCCAGAGGTTATATTCGCTTTATACATCATTAGTAAGGCCTCACCTAGATTACGCAGCTCAGTTCTGGTCTCCATATTACAGAATGGACATAATTTGTTTGAAAACATTCAGCGTAGAATGACTAAATTAATACATAGCATTAGAAATCTTCCTTACGAAGAAAGATTGAAGACCCTAAAATTACATTCACTTGTAAGACGTAGAATGAGGGAGACATGATCGAGGTATACAAGTGGAAAATGGGTATTAACAAAGGGGATATAAATAAGGTCTTGAGGATATCTCTCCAAGAGAGAACCCGCAATAATGGATTCAAGTTAGATAAGTTTAGATTTAGAAAGGATATAGGAAAGTATTGGTTTGGAAATAGGGTAGTTGATGAGTGGAACAGTCTGCCTAGTAGGGTTATTGAAGCTGGACCTTTGGGGAGTTTCAAATTTAGGGGTTTGGGTAAATTCATGAGTGAGAGGGGTTGGATTTGAGTGGGACTGGCATGAGTGGGTAGAATTGTCAAAGCTTATTTCTTGGGTAGCATTGAAAATTGGGTTGAGCAAATATTCTGTTGTGGGACGGATTGTGAAGGACCGCCTAGTATGGGCCAACAGGAATGCTCAGTGTTCCCCCTTTCTTATGTTCTTATGTTCTTGTTACCTTAATGTGACATCAAACAAAGTGTATTAAGTTACCTTATTGTGACATCAAAACAGAGAGGAAGAGCGTCTGTCTCAATTAGCAGACGGAGGATCAAGCCTCCGCCATGTCTTGCGCTGGATGACCACACGGGTTTAGCGCTTAACATGAATTATTTAAATTTTAAATTAGTTGCCTTATTGTGACATCAAAACAAAGTGTATTAAGTTACCGTATTGTGACATCAAAACAACGTCTGTTAAATTACCTTAACAGACAACTTTTTTAAAATGCAAATCAATGGCTAAACAAACATAAAAGTGTAAAAGAAAATCGTTTTGAGTGTAACATGAAAATACACCGGGCGAACACTAACAGTTTGATCGATCTGGCCAGGAAGTCTGGTGTGGGGGCGGGCCGGGGGGGCGGTGACCCCGCAAGAGACCCCAGGTAACCAGATGAAGGTTTTTCTGAGCTACGGGTATTTATTAATAAACAGTGAAGGTTTTAATGTTGATGCCAACCCAAGTCTCTCAATGTTAACCTACCAAATTAGGTTGAGTTTTTATGTTAATTTGTTTCGTAATACATTGGTTGTGAGGTAATACCCGTGTGTGTGTTTTTTTTTGTGTGTGTGTGTGTGTGTGTGTCTGCTAGTGTAAGTCTACACTGGCACTCTCACGTGTAGATGTGAACGTTGTCGGGACTCACTCATTTCCTCTCTCTCTCTCTCTCTCTCTCTCTCTCTCTCTCTCTCTCTCTCGCGTGCGCGCATATCTAGGGATTTATTTTTTAATTTCTTAGTTAAATGTGTGGAATAGGTTGTCAAGAGGTCCTGCGTGTGTGATGGGTTGGGGAAATGGGAAGAAATCTATAGATTTATCCATGAAATAAATTTAGTCTTTGCCCTTAGGACCTTAGAATGAAGGTCCCCAATTAGCACCAGAGGCGGTATATATATATATATATATATATATATATATATATATATATATATATATATATATATATACATGTTACACATACTCACATATATACCTGTGACCATGTGTGTTTAGCAGTTTTATCAGTGAGGCAGGTGTGGGGGTGGCTGGTACACACCTGTATAAACACATGATTCTGAGAAGAGGGGAGGATGGAGCGGGGTGTAAAGGGGAGGATAGAGAGGGGGTGTAAAGGGGGGATGAGGGTGGGTGTAAAGGGAAGGTGAGCTTCACATTAATTCTAGGAAGGTGCAGCCAGCCAGACCTATCCTGGTGTGGCGAAAGGGGGGAGGGAAGGGAGAAGACGGGAGAGAGAAGGAAGGGAGAAGACGGGAGAGAGAGGGAAGGGAGAAGACGGGAGAGAGATGGAGAAGGGAAAAGAAAAAAGGGAGTGTGGATGAGAATGGAAAGGTACAGGGAGAAGTAGAAGGATGAGAAAGGAGAGGAACAGGGAGAAGCATAAGGATGGTAAGGATGAGAAGGAAGGTAGAAGTACAGGTAGAAAGAAGCAGGATGGTAAGGAACAGGAAACAAAGGGTGACTGATAATTTTGGTAAGATAGGTAGGAGGAAATAAAGAAAAAAGAGGTGATACAAACTGGAGGACTTCGTTTTAAAAGGGGAAAGAAGAAATAGTATATATGTTGTGTATACCGTTATACCCTCCAGGTAGACCTACTGTATATTCCGAGGGTCGTGGCCTCTGTCCGCAGCCTGGTCCCCGACCACGCCTCTTCCTGGTCTGATCAGTCAGGCTGTGGCAGCAGAGTGGTTGACAACCTGCCTTCGAAGCTGCAGTTCTGCAACTAGGATCCACTTAGAACCTATTTCCACAAAATGCCACATCTGTTAGCATAGACATCTAATCAGAGAATACTGGAAAGTCAAATTATTGATCCCCCTCTAACATTTAGCCTCGTTCTGGCTTTTGTAACAGGTTATTAGTAAAATTCAAGACCAGTTATGTACTTCTCAAAGCGCTGTTTTGTATATATAATACAACTGGTTTAAATTATACCAAGAGAGAACACTGAGAACTTTAATTATGAAAAGGTGTCTAGGTTTAATGTGAAAAAAACCTAACTGTAAACAAAAAGTGACTTCGAATTTCCCAAAACCCCCGACTACGACAGTGTTTTATCCAGTCAAAACAGGTAGGTATTGAGTTAAAACTCGAGGCCTGAAGAAAAATTGTCTCAAAGGCCTGAAGCATAGTGTCTCGGGGCCCAAAGGGCATAGTGTCCCCGGGGCCTGGCATAGTGTCTCGGGGCCTGAAGCTGGTGTCTCAGGCCTGGGCATAGTGTCTCGGGCCCCAAAGCATAGTGTCTCGGGCCGAAGCATAGTGTCTCAGGCCTGAACCCCATAGTGTCTCGGGGCCCCGGAAGTATAGTGTCTAGGCCTGGTTAGTGTCTCGGGGCCTAAAGAAAGTGTCTCGAGGCCGGGAAGCATAGTGTCTTGCCACAAAACCTTAGAAAACGTCAGAAATCATTAGCTCAAAATTAGGCTCTGTTTACAGACTTGCACATGTACTTTCCCGGGTTTCACCAACGGATACGTATTCTCCCAGAAAAAGTGTGAATGACACGAACACAGGACCCGCGTTCTGACAACCACAAAAAAAGGTAGGTGTTGATGAAGAATCAACACGGGGTGTAACATCTGGGTATCTTTTTGGGGACGTTTTGCCCTCCCGTGGCACCAATACAAATTCAAGGATATAATTTGAAGACAGAAGAACTATATACAAAAGATGAGGTAAACAGTCCCTCCCCGTCTTTGGGTTGGTGAAGAACACCGTAGTCTAGAGGAATCCAAAAGGGTTTGGCGTTGGTCGCCTAGTTTCAGCTGAACAGCTGTACAAAGACCCTCAGGTTCTCCTTTCACCTTTTTACCAGCTTACCCACATTTCCAGCACATAAGCGATCAAGTATCTAGCAGCGAGGGGTAGCCAGTAACAACTTTTACGAGCACACAGTGTAATGTTATGGTTGTATCTTTCCTATACACCTAGCCTTTTAAAAATATAAGGCAACTAATAATTAAAAACGATATATTCTCTTCAGCTGTTAACAAAAGAAAAACGTTAACATTATAATATTAGATGGAAGAAGAATATAATTATTAAGCGCCATTTTTCTGAGAATGCCCGTTTCAATTTTACCCTTTAGTTTTTCGGGGTTTTTGTGCTCCCGCAGCCCGGCCTTGGGCCAAAGGGTCGACTGGTGCTTTTCTCGTCAAGCAAGCTGTTTTCTACTGGGGGGCCCCTTTTTCCCCCTCCATCACAGTCTAGTTTATCCGTTACTTGGGGGAGGAAATTTTCTAGTTTCTTCTTGAAGACTTCTACACTTGTCCCAGCAAAATTTTGATATCTTCTGGTAAGATGTTTAATAGTGTGGGCCCCAAAGGATGTTGATAAAACGTTCTCTTTATTTCCCACACGTCCCCGCTATCCACTAGAAAATATGACACAACCCGTGTCTCACTCGTATGTTAGGGCAGTGGACAGATTTGAGACTAGGAAACCCTTTAAATACCTTTTAAGTACTACATAGTATCATGTATTTCTCCACAACTCCAGTGAGTGTATATTTATGACTTTGAGGGGCTCCCCGTAATTTAAATGCTTTTTTGGGGACTGGGTGCCGTTCTTTTTACGTGTTCCAAACTCCCGGTATATCTCCCCCCCATCTGAGCCGTCAACACTGAACAATTAAGAAAAGGGCACAAATCAACTAATGTGACTTTTATTGTGGTAAAGGGCTTGATAAGTTGGGGGGCGAAAAAATTGCTACAACAAAATGCCCTTACGCATTTGTAACTTTCGCCCTCCAGGAGCTTTCATATTGTGGGTAATTCTACCAATTTTACAACACTGAACAATTAAGCGAGGGACTATAAACTATATGAATAATGTCACCACTGGTATTATTTACCTTTTTAAAGTTCTCATTGTCCCCCCATTTTCCCCGGGTTTTTCTGTTATTTTCCTTTTGCATTCGTTGAAAAGGGCAGCTGGAAAATTTTATCCCCCGATCCTTAAGCTACGTTTTCCTCTGTTCTTTTGCTAATCCTTAGATTCTAGGATCCCCCCTGGGTCTGGAAACTGCCTAGAAACCCATGATCTTAGAAAAATAAAAAATGGCTAGTACAGTGACATAAAAACATAAGAAAGGAGGAACACTGCAGCAGGCCTGTTGGCCCATACTAGGCAGGTCCTTCACAATCCATCCCACTAACATAATATTTCTCAACCCAATTTTCAAAGCTACCCAAAAAAAAGCTTTGACAATTCACCCACTCATGGGGAGTCCCCCCCCAAACCCAACCCCCTCTCACTCATGAATTTACCCAACCTAAATTTGAAACTACCCAAGGTCCTAGCTTCAATAACCCTACTGGGCAGACTGTTCCACTCATCAACTCCCCTATTTCCAAACCAATACTTTCCTATATCCTTTCTAAATCTAAACTTATCTAACGAATCCATTTTGCGGGTTCTCTCTTGGAGAAAATATCCTCAAGACCTTATTTATATCCCCTTTTTTAAATCCCTTTTTCCATTTTATACCTCGATCATGTCTCCCTCATTCTACGTCTTACAAGTGAATGTAATTTTAGGGTTTTCCCAATCTTTCTTTCGTAAGGAAGATTTCTAATGCTATGTATTAATTTAGTCATTCTACGCTGAATTTTTTCCCCAACCCAAATTTATGTCCTTTCCCTGTAATATGGAGCCCCAAAACGGCTGCGTAATCTGGGTGGGGCCCCCTTACTAATGATGTAAAAAGCTGTAATATAACCTCTGGACTTCTGTTGCTCACTTCTTGATATAAACCCCAGTAATCTATTTGCCTTAACGTACCTTGGGCATTGCTGTTTTGGGGTTTAAAATTTTCTGTTTACCATCCCCCCCAAGTCCTTCTCTTCTGTATGGCTAATTTCCCGTTATTTAACATACGTGCTTGGGTTAGGGACCTCCCAAAGTTTAGAAGCATTTATCTACATTGAACTGCATCTGCCACATTTTGACCAAAAATTTAAATTTGTAAAATCTTCCTGAAGTTCTATGACATCTATGTTTGAATCAATTATCCTACCTATCTTCGTGTCGTCGGCGAATTTGCTCATATCACTAGTAATTCCCCCATCAAGGTCATTGATATATATTATAAATAACAATGGGCCTAAGACGTCCCCCGTGGAACACCACTTGTTTTCAAGTCCCCCCTGCGTGTCCCCCCATCTGTGCATACATAGACATGTTTCCCCCTGTTTATATAAGCCGGGCTTGCGTGTCTTCCTGATATGTGGGGGGACAACGCCACGTACATAATTCAGCCTTGTTGGGGTCACGTGCATAATACATGGGGTCACGTACACAATATAGCCATATTAGTGTTACGTACACAACAGCCATATTAGTGTTACGTACACACTACAACCATATTAGTGTTACGTGCACAGGTAAATTTGTGTCACGGACACAATACGGCCATATTCTGGGCCCTTATACCTAAACTCTACGTCCCGCCAAGGACGCTTTTTGGGAACCCGGTATTTGGCCCCGGGATAATTATTAGTCCCACCTCTGGTGCAGACTTTGGGGGCCCTGCCTCGGGGAAAATAGATAAAAAAACTTCAAAAAAAAAATAAAAATATATATATATATATATATATATATATATATATATTGTGTGTGTTGTGTGTGTAATGTCGTGCCGAATAGGTTTAAAATTGCGATTTTTGGGTTTTAAAAAAAAGCTCTTCTTTGCCGGGAAAAATTCAAGCGAAAATTTAGTTGGATTAGGCTAAATTAAATTGCCTTGTTAAAAATAAGGTTTGGTAAGTTTTCTAAGGCTTTTGGTACAAAATTATTATTTTTTCATTAACATAAATGAAAAAATATTCTTTAAACATATAAAAAAAAATTTTAGAAAGGACTTAATTTTAAACGAGTTTTTGCTAATTGACCAGTTTTACCTATTCGGCACTACATATAATATATCCTGTGAGACTTAGCAGCGGATTCTTTACGAAAGTATTGGAATCTGTTAGAATACAGAGATTGTTTAATATTAAATGGATGAGGTTTGGGTCTTCTGGTCTTTTGGTGGGTATTGAAAAAATGTAGAGAGGGTGTTGTGTTGGTGGGAAAAAAAGTTTTGTCCAAGTGTTGGGGGGGAAATTTTTTTTGGGTTTTTGTTTCCATTCCCCTCACCACCCTAAGACTACCATCCACAAGACACCCCACCCCAAGACTACCACACCACTACAAAACCTTTTTACTACCACCACTACTACAAGACACCACCACCACTACACACATGACACCACCACCACCACTACTACAAGACTACCACCACCACCACCACTACTACAAGACTACCACCACTACCACCACTACTACCCAAGACTACCACCACCACCACTACTACAAGACTACCACCACCACCACTACTACAAGACTACCACCACCCCCCACTACTACAAGACTACCACCACCACCACCACTACTACAAGACTACCACCACCACTACTACAAGACTACCACCACCACCACTACTACAAGACTACCACCACCACCACTACTACAAGACTACCACCACCACCACTACTACAAGACTACCACCACCACCACTACTACAAGACTACCACCACTACTACAAGACTACCACCACTACTACAAGACTACCACAAACCTACTACAAGACTACCACCACTACTACAAGACTACCACCACTACTACAAGACTACCACCACTACTACAAGACTACCACCACTACTACAAGACTACCACCACTACTACAAGACTACCACCACCACCACTACTACAAGACTACCACCACTACTACAAGACTACCACAACCACCACTACTACAAGACTACCACCACCACCACTACTACAAGACTACCACCACTACTACAAGACTACCACCACTACTACAAGACTACCACCACCACCACTACTACAAGACTACCACCACTACTACAAGACTACCACCACTACTACAAGACTACCACAACCACCACTACTACAAGACTACCACCACTACTACAAGACTACCACCACTACTACAAGACTACCACCACCACCACAAGACTACCACCACCACCACAAGACTACCACCACCACCACTACTACAAGACTACCACCACCACCACTACTACAAGACTACCACCACCACCCACCTCTGTTTAAGCCTCTTAATTTACTTTTTCTTCCTTTACCTCCCTTCTTTTACTTCTCTACCTTCCCTTCTTTCCCTTTCTTAATTACCCAGTTTCGTGTACTCTTGTATCTTCCCTATCCTTGTCTCTCCACTTGTTATTGCGCAGTTCTCCCCTCTTCTGCCTCATAATGACGGAGTGTGGGGGGTGTGTGGTGTGTGTGGAAATTGATGTGTGGTGCAGCTGTGGGCGTGGGCGTAAAGGACACACCACTTCCTGTGGTGACTGACACACACACACACACACACACACATGATAACGATATACAAAATACTGTGAGGAATAGATAAGGTGTACAGAGACAGAATGTTCCAGAGATGGGACACAGCAACAATGGGACACAGTTGGAAGTTGAAGACTCAGATGAATCACAGGGATGTTAGGAAGTATTTCTTCAGTCACAGAGTGGTCAGGAAGTGGAATAGTCTGGCAAGTGATGTAGTGGAGGCAGGAACCATACACAGCTTTAAGACGAGGTATGATAAAGCTCATGGAGCAGGGAGAGAGAGGACCTAGTAGCGATCAGTGAAGAGGCGGGGCCAGGAGTTGAGTCTCGACCCTGCAACCACAAATAGGTGAGTACACACACACACACACACACACACACCTCGTACATCTGATGTATATTACCACTTAACTGCGTTAACACATATATTACCACTTGATCACAATAAGAGTGACGCAGTTGGTCTCACGGATCCGGTGAAACCTGTGCCACTTTACACTCTCAAAGCTCCTTAACAATAACAAACACTGGGAATACTTGAAAACAAGACTAAAAATGAGACAATGTAAATATTTTATTAAGTCTTCCTACCTGGAGGATATTCCGGGGGTCAGCGCCCCGCCGCCCAGTCCTTGACCAGTCCTCCCGGTGGATCAGGACCTGATCAACTAGGCTGTTACTGCTGGACGCAGTAAGAGCTCTCCAAATGTCAAAAGACCCCAAAATGCCAAAAGCCTCCAGAATGCCAGAAGCCTCCCAAATGTCAAAAGACCCCAAAATGCCAAAAGCCTCCAAAATGACAAAAGCCCCAAAATGCCAGAAGTCCTCCGACAACAATTCCTCGCCCTCCAAAAAAATTCTATCAGCCTTCAAAATATTCCATCAGCCCAGTACAACTATTAACGCTACTTGGAGTCAAGCCCCTAGCCCCTTCCTCTAAATGTTGTATTTCAACATAGTGTATCATTGCATGTTTCAATAAATACATTAACTTGGTGAATCAGGGAAGGTCAGTTCATCCTCAGAGATATAACTTATTTGACATGAATTTCTGGAAAGATCTGTGTTCGAGCCTGGCCCATGGCCGGGCTCCGAGAGTAGTCAACCTCTCAAAGCTCTTCAAAGGAGACTGTGGATTAAGATTATAGATATCCAGACTCCTTTATAACTTTACTGAATGGAGACGGTGTGTGCAGACCTCTCAGTTGTGAACATGCAATAAGTTCACAGTAAACAGGTGATATCATTAGTATACAAAACAACCACTGTGAAAAATAGTGAACTTGCAAGGCTTTCGTGATTTCTTACATTATCAAGGACCTGTAATAATTATAGAACAATAATGGGACGGTTGTAATGTCGGACGTGACCGTGAGGTGATATCTCAGCCTTATAAAGCCTTCTGCTGTTTTGTTATTGTTACAGGTCTTAGATGATGTGAGAAATCACGAAAGCGCTTGGAAATTTCACTATTTTTCCCAGTGGTTGCCGTTGTGAACATGTTATGCAGTTAAATAGGATGGTGTTGTTGCACAGTTTCCTACCTTTGTAGACTCACAAAGATTGCACATTTGCTGCGGTTGCAAAGTAATTATTACCTCTGCGTGATTCAGCACAGTCTGTAATGGATATGTGGGCTGACCTGCTGGCCGCCAACAGCCTGGTTGAATGTGCAGTCAACAAGGAAGCCTAGCCCAGGGCTGGGCCTCGGAGCAAGAAAACTCCAAAAACATGTCACGGAAAACCAATTGTCACAGGTAAATATAAGGGTTAATGTGTGGTGGCACAGCTGCAGCCGGAGAAAGTACACTTTGAATTATTCTCAGGTTTAAGTACTTGTGTACATTCGCACTTCTCGCCCATAGTACATACATTGGTAGTTGTGTAAATGGGTTACAAACTGACAGGTTGATAATTGAGACTCTGGCAATATTTGGGAATATTTATTCTGGAAACTTTACGTCAACCAGTGGCTTCTTCAGTCCAATACAGAGAAGAACGGTGGAAAATGAGGAGTTTGAGGTAATCGGTCCCTCAACCTTGGAGTTGGTGAAGAGCAATCTGAAACACAGGCAGCAAGATTGTCGCTTATATACTGGCGTCAGATAAGGACGTGCAGCAGACAGGCATTACAGCTACAGGTAGGTTCGCTAGGACGGGTCCTGACCAGGGTCTTCCATGCGGTGACCCGTCAAAATGAAGGCATTGTCACTGGTAGCCTTATGTACTGTAGACATATGAGGTGAAGCAGTGGTAGGCAGAGTCATCAGTGAAACAAAAATCCACGTTTCCCAGGATACACATTCCCAGTGTTACCCAATACATCCATTGGTAGCCTGACTCGTGTAGTGTTACCCAAGACGACCATTGGTACCCTGACTCGTGAAGTGTTACCCAAGACGACCATTGGTAGCCTGACTCGTGAAGTGTTACCCAAGACGACCATTGGTAGCCTGACTAGTGAAGTGTTACCCAAGACGACCATTGGTACCCTGACTCGTGTAGTGTTACCCAAGACGACCATTGGTAGCCTGACTCGTGAAGTGTTACCCAAGACGACCATTGGTAGCCTGACTAGTGAAGTGTTACCCAAGACGACCATTGGTAGCCTGACTCGTGTAGTGTTACCCAAGACGACCATTGGTAGCCTGACTCGTGTAGTGTTACCCAAGACGACCATTGGTACCCTGACTCGTGTAGTGTTACCCAAGACGACCATTGGTAGCCTGACTCGTGTAGTGTTACCCAAGACGACCATTGGTAGCCTGACTCGTGTAGTGTTACCCAAGACGACCATTGGTAGCCTGACTCGTGTAGTGTTACCCAAGACGACCATTGGTAGCCTGACTCGTGTAGTGTTACCCAAGACGACCATTGGTACCCTGACTCGTGTAGTGTTACCAAGACGACCATTGGTACCCTCGACAAATGTCGGTGTTCCAACAATTTTTTTTTTCCAGTTTTCTCAAGTTTTTCCCCAAAATAAATCAACTCAAAATGTTGAGTTTCTACAATATTACTTGCTGAACAATTATTGAAGTTTGTTCCTGGTTTGAACAATCTGGAGGAGCAACAGTGGCAGTAGTCATACAATGCTTAGCGGTTCACAGGATATATACACCGAGAGGCGGTATCAACCTTGAATAGATACCGAAAATTGGTCGTGAGAGACACGCGAGGAAACACTAGGACATAGCAGAAACGTTTCGGTCCCACCTCGGGTCCCAGGACAGAAACGTTTTCTAATTAAACCAACATTTTCTGTGAGTATGAGAGTTTTCTAATTAAACCAACATTTCTGTGAGTATGAGAGGTTAATTACCGTACTTGCTTCGGCAGTACATATACTAAAATTGGAACGATACAGAGAAGATTAGCATGGCCCTGCGCAAGGATGACACGCAAAATCGTGAAGCGTTCCACATTTTTTCATTCCACGCCCAGCCTTGGTTTGTGCGGGTGTATTGAGGAGACCTCTGGGGCCGACTTTGAGATTTTATTTTCACAGCCATGACGGAGGGATACAGGCGCCGCGTAAACACCATTGGAATTGAAGTACTTCAGGGAGCGGTTTATCCGTCAAACGTGGACGTTGTCTTGCCGGCTATACTTCGAGATTCTCTGGGAGTGGACCACTCAGAATTGTACGGCATAGCCCTTAACGGGGCACGACGGATCTTCGTGAAATTTGCATGTACGGCGGCGTATACCAGAGTTGTGGATAAATATCAGGACAACGGCTGGTGGTAATGCAAGGACTGGAGGTATGTGTAAGGGACGTTTGGCAACTTACAAATGGATAAAGTTGCGAAACGTCCATTTGAAGCTGGGGAAAGTGACATACAGGAAATGATGAAGATGTATGGGATTGTCCATGCTGTTACTGTTGGTAGATGGATGAATGGTCTTTACGCTGGTATGTTGGAAGGCACATATTCGGTAAAATGACATTAAGGAATCCCATACCCTCCTTTATCTTAATGCATGGTTTTCGCACTCAGGATATGTTACCATGTTGGACAGGTGCGTACCTGCCGGTTGTGTGGGCAGACGGGCACCTGGCGGTTGACTGTCAACGAGAAGGCCTGAGGAGGGTAACGCGGGAATGAGAATATACTACGGACGAATGAAGGAGTGCAACAGGACGAAGAATTGGCAAGGAAACAAGGAGATGGTGTGAAGGAGGGCATGGTACGACAGGTATGGAGCGAGGAGGGTGGAGCAGGAGGAAAGAGTACAGGGAGAGGTGGACAGGGTGCAGCCTGCAGAATCTGTGGTGACTGGCGTAACGTCTATGGACGAGAGTCAGAGGATGTAGGGGAGACTGAGATCTTGGAGGATCTGAATGAGTTCATTCGAGGTGGTCCTTTGTCACTTGAGGAAGTGGCAGGGATGGGAATGGGGAGAATCAAATTGATGTCAATGACGGCACTGAAGGCGAAGTCCTGGGGAAGACAGGACATCAAGTTGAGGTTCAGGTACAGTGTCAGTAGTGGTAGCAGAAATACATAGGAAGAGAGTATGGAAGAAGTGGAGACAAAGGGGAATCAAGGAAAGGCCAGGGAAGAATCTGAGGATGACCTATTAACTGCTGCACAAAGGCCTGGTAAGAAGGTGTGGGCGATGTGGTGCAGGGAAAAGGAAGTAGGGTGAAGGGTAATGGTGATAGAAGGGATATAAAGGGTGATGGGAGGATTAAGGGAGGGTTGGAAGGAGCAACACAGGGAAAACTAGATAAAAGAGTACTGAAGCAGAAGGGAAAACCCCAGCCCTTCACTTTAGGTGTGTAACGATGAATGTTAATGGCCTCAGGAACGAGGTCAAACGTAAATGGGTTGAGTAACATTGAAGAGGATGAGAGTAGATGTGATATTTTTCCAAGAACACAATTATCAAATAGGATCGGAACTGGTAGTTAAGGGTATAGGGTTTTTGCGACACAGGGGCTTTAAGGGTGGGGTGATGGTGGATTAGAGAGTCCAGTCCTTTTACCTTGTCATCATGGGAGCATGTGGGAAGTCGAGTAAGGGTGAACGGGGAGTGGGGTGGGGTACAAGTAAGTTTCCTTGGGGTATATATGCGGCTGTTGCTAATAGGAGTATCAAGGATGATTTGTTAATAACGAGTTGACGTAGCTTTCAGAGGATTGCCCAAGTAGCTGATTATAGCTGGGATTGGAATAGTGTGATTCGGATTGGGATGTGGAGCCAAAGGGTGTGTTTTGGGGTCTCTAAGGATGTATTGGGGTGGTGGGGTGGTGTGGTGGGGAAGGATGAGTTGGGGAATATACTTTCTAAGGAATAATTATGCGGCAAGACTGATCGAATATACGTGACAAGGTCGGATGATGCGAAAGGTGGAATGCTTTGATTTGGGTTTTCAGATCACAGGGGTGTGTTATTTGAAGGAGGGTGGGAAGGTTGTGCATGTGTATAAGAGTTTTTGGAAATTGAATACGAGGTTATTGAAAGGGAAGGGGAGGAGGAGGCATTTGAGCAGTGGTGGAAGGTTGGGGGGATAGGATAAAGTCAGTTGTTAAATGGTGGAATGAGACGGGGAAAGTGGAAATTAGAAAGTATTATGAGAGGGTTGGCGTGAGAAATGAGGTATAGGTATGGGTATCAGAGGTATTTGGAGGGGCTTTAGGTGAGTGTCAGGGTGGGGATTGGAGGAAAGAATTATGGTGAGTGGTAGAGTTGAGGGCAAGTTAAGGGAAATACAGGAGGAGAGATTTCATGGACTAAGGATTAAGTGGTATGGAAGAAGTTTTGGGGGAATAAAGTGTCAAAGGTAGTGTTAGAAATTTTCAACGGCGAAGGAAAGGTATGTTGATAGAATCATTGAAGGTGGAAGGGGGGTGAGAGGGTATCAGGAGGGAACGCAGTACTGAGGACAACGGAGGGGATGGGGGACGCAGAGGGTTGGTTTTGAACAAATATGAAAAGGGGAGACAGATAGGAGGCAAAAGGTAGGATATTGAGGGAATTTGAAATTATTAGGTGAGGAAGAGAGGAAGGAATGAGGGGGAAATTTTGGAGGAGGAGGTATGGGAGGCGGTGAGGGGTTTGAGATTGGGAAAGTCGCCTGGCAAGACGGTTGCGGGGAATTGTATGTTAAGCATTGGCAGGTTTTGAAGGGGGTAATCGTTAAAATGGTAAATGAACTGAAAGAGGAGGGAATATGGGTGAGTCGATGAGAACGGGGGGTTGTAGTACTAGTGGCGAAAGGGGGTATCAGGGGTTGGAGTGATTATAGGGAATAGCATTATTGACTGCAGATTATAAAATATTTGCAAAGGTTTAGCAAACAGGATCAAAGAGGGTTAGGGGAATGTTGCATGAGGGACAATAGGGGTGCCGGGACGGAGTATCAGAACGGGATAACTATAAAGAAGTTTATTGAGAAAGCGATGGGGGAGTATTTTGGGGGGGATTCAGAGGGCATAGATAGGGGGGACAGGGGAAAAGTTTTTATTTTTGGGGGAGGGAAGGGTTGGGGGGGGAAAAAATAGGTGGGTTTTGAACTTTTTTTTTAGGGGGCTTTTGTTAGGGGCAAATTAATGGGGAATGTGGGGAAAAAAGGTGAAGGGAAAAAGGGGCTGGGGAGGGATGTCCGCTGTCGAGATCCTTTTTTCCTTATTACAGGGTCCGTTTTTTAGGTTGGTGGAGGAGGAGGTTTTTCGGAGGGTGACATGGAGGAGGATGCGAGGGGGTATTGTTTGGGTTTTGGGATACTAAGGGGTCGGGGCTGAGAAGCAAAAATGATCAATGAGGGCTGAAAAATTTGGGGAAAGGGAAGGAATGAGGGTGAATAAGGAAAATCTAATTTATTGAGGTAGGCAGTTGGTCGGGGAACGTTTGGGGAAAAGGGAGGGATGGAGTTTTAAAAAATATAAAAATAGTGGGAAGTGTTTAGTGCTGATCCTTTGGGGGCAGAGAGGAAATTCGATTGGTAGTGGATGCTGCTATTATAGGGGAAAAGGGGTGGGGGAAAGAGAGAGGTAACTTTGTTGCAAAGGGTGGTAGTTATTAACGTTTTAGTGTATAGTAAATTGTGGTTTAGGGGGGTGGTTTTCCTCTTTGAAGTGGATGTGCAGGGTTGGGACGTGTTTAAGTTTGTAGGGGGGAAAGGGACATTGGATGTGTAGGGAAGAGTGGAAACGAGGGTGAGGTGGGGGTTAGGGTTGGGCCCCTTGAGGTGTAGGTTAAGGAGTGTTTTTTTGAGGCATGAGTTTTTTATGAGGGAGGAGAGGGGGGACGAAACGTGGGATTGGTGATGAAGGAGGTGCGGGGGGTGGGGAAAAGGATATATTGCTTTGTGAGGCTATTTTACGAGGGATTGGTTTGAAGGAGGGGGAAAGGGGTAGAGTGCCCTTTGGGTAGGTTGGGGATGGAGAGAATGGGGATGCAAAGGGGGTGAGGTTTATCCTTTGTATGATTGGGAAAAGGGAAATTTTGGGGGGGGTTAAAGAAGTTGAAGGTGCACCCAAGGGTGAGGGAAACAGGGGATAGGTTTCTTCAGGGGATTTTTGGGATCCAGGGCCCAGCTTTATGTGATGGGGTTGGGGGGATGGGATTTCCGGGGGTGGGGGGGAGGTAGATACAGCTTTTACGCCATCTATTTTTGTGAGGGTTTGGGAAACAGTAAGGAAATGGTTTGGGGGGGTTTTGAGGATGGTGGGGGGGGGGGTATCCGTTTTGAGGGCTTTGAGTTTAGATTTGGGGGGTTTCGGGAAAACAAAAAGGGGGGATGTCTTTTTTGGTGTTGGATTTTAAAATATCTTTGGGGGATGAGGGATGAGGGGGTGGTTCAATAAGGGCTTTAGGAGCGGGGTTTTTTAGGACAAAAAAGGGAACGGAGTTTGATAGTGGGGTATGGAACAGGGCTTTTTTGAGTGGTTATCAAGAGATGACAGGAAAAATGTTGAGGGTGCCAAGGTGAAAGGACTGGGGTTGATTATGGTAAAATCACGGGGGGGAAATGGGAGAGGGTGGGTAGGAGGAAGTAATGTAGGTAGGGAGGGGGAGAGGGGGTGGGGGTTTTTTTTTAAAGGGATTGGGGGGAGGGGGGGAGTAGCTGGGGTTCTAGGTTTGGCAATAGATCAGGGGGAAAGGGCGGGGGGGTTTTTCTGGGTTTAGTGCTCAGTCTGGGAAATAAGATAATAAAAGTAGTGGTATTGTTCATAGAGAAAAATATTAAATGCAGACATGCATATACGGGGGCGACGATAAAAAGTACAATATTAGGATTGGGTTTCTTATATAAACCTATATCTGGGGAAACTTAATTGTTAGGGGTCCCATTTGAAGAGATCCTGTTTTTTAGTTCTGAGTAGTGTATTGGGAGGTCCTGATTGTGGGTTATGGTGTTTTCAAAAAAATAACTCATAAGGATATGTCCGGCTTTTTATAATGTGAATGTCAATTTTTGTAATTTTTTAGAGTTGAGGCGATGCTGATACTTATTGTGAAAAGGTTAATGATAACTCACTAGGTTTTGTTGTAATTTTGGGTTTGTTTTGCTGTGTATGTGTTTATTTTTTTGTTAGAACTTACAATTTTGTGCAGATCTGATTGTATAACGGGTTTAATTTTCAGTGTGTTTTTTTATGTGTGCACCACGAACGGGATTGTGGCAGATTTTTGGTGTAGTTGTGTGACGTTGTGTGTAGACATGTGTTGTCTACGTGGATAGCCAGATGAAAAGTTTTTTTTTGAGAAACTGTTGTCGGGAACCTCTTGTTATGGGGTACAGTTTTTTTGTGTGTTATGGTAAATCACCTGTTTTTCATAAAAACATGGTTTTTATTCAGGTGTTTTTGGACCATGAATGTAGGTTTCATTGTATAGTTTTGTTTGTTTGTATAGACCCATTAAGAATAAGACAAGGTGTAGGTTTTGTTGAACATATTTTTTATTTGTGCAGTTTCCGGGTTGTTTTTGGATATATTGATAGATATGTTTTTTTGTTCTGTTTGTGGTTTTTTTAAAAGGCCTGTTTTGTCCATGAGATATATAGTTTATGTTTTTTTTATATTTTTCTTAAATAAAAATAAAAAAAAAAATTATTATTTTAGGGATTACCCCTTTGGGGGTTTTTGCGCTTAGTTATGATTATAATTATTTTTGGATTAAAGTATTATTATCAGGGTAAACATTAAATGGTTTTAAATCAGTGTAATCGATGTTTAAAAACCCTCAAAATCTTCCCAGGCTGCAGCGGGGCCCCCAGCAGCAACAGACTGGTTTACCAGGAAGCCCCGACGAACTGGCCCATGGCCGGGCCCGGGGAGGACTCTCGAAACTCATCAAAGGTGTAACGGAACCAACCTAGAAATAGAATTTTTTTGTGAGGAAAGATAATGGGGTTGTGTCAGTGATTTTTGACCACGTTTAAACGTGGCCAGGGAAAAGGTCGTATTTACTGAGCAGGTCAGCACCGCCGCCAGTGGGTCAGTGCACCCACAGAAAGCCATATCTTTCAGCAAGAAAGAGGGTTCAGGAAGCCTTGCTGTGGTTAACTTATTAGCAGTCAATGGGAAATTAATAGAGTTCAGTCAGGATCAACTGATGCTGCCTTGTTGACTAATAACTATGCAGAATATTTAATTTTTCTTTGTGAGACATTGAATTCTTTTTCCGAACTCTGTTCAGGTCTTTTAACTTCCTCTAACCTGCTTTGTGGTCCCCTGACTGACCAGATAGAACTGATGCATTTGTAGAACTCTTGTTTAGAATACAGCACAGTTCACAGCACTTTCCCCCCACCCCAGCATAACCCGTCTCCCGCAAGTGGCACCTCTGGCACAACTTTTTTCATCGAGAGTATGGAAACCATGAATATCAACATTAGCAGAACCTGCTAGGAATATGGGTCTGATGTTTTAAGAACAGTATTGTTTAGCAGTGTTGTGAAGAATTCCCATGTATGTATATTTTGTTTTATATATGTCGTGCCGAATAGGTAAAACTTATTAGAAGAACTCATTTAAAATTAAGTCTTTTCTAAAAAAATTTTTTTATAGTTTAAAGATACATTTTTTTTTTAAATTTTTATTAAT
>WNWK01033065.1:0-21438 GCA_009830355.1 Cherax destructor | reverse complement strand
TTGGGGGGTTTCCCCTCCAGGAACAAGTTCAGCAGGTTCTCCAGGTTTGACTGGTAAGGGGTTTCCCCTCCGGGAAACCCAAGTTCAGCAGGTTCTCCAGGTTTGATTCTGGTAGATTTGGTTCCTTCCAGGAACTAAGTTCAGCAGGTTCTCCAGGTTTGATCTCTGGTGATTGTGTCCCTCCGGGAACTAGTTCAGCGGTTCTCCAGGTTTGATCTCTGGAGATTGTGGTTCCCTCCGGGAACCCAAGTTCGGGTTCTCCAGGTTTGATCTCGTGATTGTGGTTCCTCCAGGAACTAAGTTCAGCAGGTTCTCCAGGTTTGATCTCTGGTAGTTTTTGGGTTCCTCCAGGAACAAGTTCAGCAGGCTCCAGGTTGATCTTGGTATATTGGGTTCCCCGGGAACCCAAGTTCAGAGGCTCCAGGTTTGATCTCGGTAGTATTGTGGTTCCCTCCAGGGAACCAAGTTCAGAGGTTCTCCAGGTTTGATCTCTGGTAGTATTGTGGTTCCCTCCAGGAACTAAGTTCAGCAGGTTCTCAGTTTGATCTCTGGTAGTTTGGGGTCCCCAGGAACAAGTTCAGGAGGTTCTCAGTTTGATTCTGGTAGTATTGTGGTTCCCTCCAGGATCAAGTTCAGAGGTTCTCCAGGTTTGACTTGGTATAGGGTTCCCTCCAGGAACCAAGTTCAGCAGGTTCTCCAGGTTTGATCTCTGGTAGTATTGTGGTTCCCTAGGAACTAAGTTCAGCAGGTTCTCCAGGTTGATCTCTGGTAGTATTGTGGTTCCCTCCAGGAACCAAGTTCAGCAGGTTCTCCAGGTTGATCTGCTAGTATTGTGTCCCTCCAGGAACTAAGTTCAGCAGGTTCTCCAGGTTTGATCTCTGTAGATGTGGTTCCTCCAGGAACTAAGTTCAGCAGGTTCTCCAGGTTTGATCTCTGGTAGTATTGTGGTTCTCCAGGAACCAAGTTCAGCAGGTTCTCCAGGTTTGATCTCTGGTAGTATTGTGGTTCCCTCCAGGAACCAAGTTCAGCAGGTCTCCAGGTTTGATCTCTGGTAGATTGTGGTTCCCTCCAGGAACTAAGTTCAGCAGGTTCTCCAGGTTTGATCTCTGGTAGTATTGTGGTTCCCTCCAGGAACTAAGTTCAGCAGGTCTCCAGTTTGATCTCTGGTAGCATTGTGGTTCCCTCCAGAACTAAGTTCTGCAGTTCTCCAGGTTTGATCTCTGGTAGTATTGTGGTTCCTCCAGGAACTAAGTTCAGCAGGTTCTCCAGTTTGATCTCTGGTAGTAATGGTTCCCTCCAGGAACTAAGTTCAGCAGGTTCTCCAGGTTTGATCTCTGGTAGTATTGTGTTCCTCCAGGAACCAAGTTCAGGAGGTTCTCCAGGTTTGATTCTGGTAGTATTGTGGTTCCCTCCAGGAACTAAGTTCAGCAGGTTCTCCAGGTTTGATTCTGGTAGTATTGTGGTTCCTCCAGAACAAGTTCAGAGGTCTCAGGTTTGATCTCTGGTAGTATTGTGGTTCCCCGGAACTAAGTTCACAGGTTCTCCAGGTTGATTCGGTTTGGGTTCTCCAGGAACTAATTTCAAGGTCTCCAGGTTTGATCTCTGGAGTATTGTGGTTCCCTCCAGGAAACCAAGTCTCAGCAGGTTTCCATTTTGGGATTTTTAGTATTGGGGTTCCTCCGGGAAACCCAAGTTAAAGGTTCTCCAGGTTTGATTCTGGTAGATTGTGGTTCCCTCCAGGAACCAAGTCCAGGTTCTCCGGGTTGGGATTCTGGAATTGGGTTCCCTAGGAACTAAGTTCAGCAGGTTCTCAGGTTTGATCTCTGAGTATGGGGTTTCCCCAGGAACTAAGTTCACAGGTCCCAGGTTTGATCTCTGGTAGTATTGTGGTTCCCTCCAGGAACTAAGTTCACCAGGTTCCAGGTTTGTTCTTGGAATATTGTGGTTCCTCCAGGAACTAAGTTCACAGGTTCTCCAGGTTGATTCTGGTGTATTGTGGTTCCCTCCAGGAACTAAGTTCAGCAGGTTCTCCAGGTTTGATCTTTGGTAGTATTGCCCCCAGGAACTAAGTTCGCAGGTTCTCCAGGTTTGATCTTAGTACAGGGTTCTCCAGGAACCAAGTTCAGCAGGTTCTCCAGGTTTGATCTCTGGTAGTTTGTGGTTCCTCCAGGAACCAAGTTCAGCAGGTTCTCCAGGTTGGGATCTCTGTAGTATTGTGGTTCTCCAGGAACTGTCGAGGTTCTCCAGGTTTGATCTTGGTAGGTTTGGCCTCCGGGAACAAGTTCAGCAGGTTCTCCAGGTTTGATCTCTGGTAGTATTGGGGTTCCTCCAGGAACTAAGTTCAGCAGGTTCTCCAGGTTGATCTGGTTTGGGCCCCCAGGAACTAATTTCAGCGGGTTCCCTTTTTGATTTGGTAATTGTGGTCCCCCAGGAACTAGGGGGTTTTTCCCCTTTTTTAGGTTTTTGGGTTTCCCCCCCAAAAAAATTTTTGGGTTTCCCCCCGGGACTGGATATTTTTTTCCCGACCAAAAAGGGTTCCCCAGGACTTTTTGGGTTTCTCCGGGAACGTTAAGGGTTCTCCAGGTTTATTTTAAAGTTTGGGGTTCCCCAGGAAAAAGTTGGTTTTCCTTTTGTCCGGTTTTTTTTTCCCAAAAAAGTTCAGCAGGTTCCCAGGGTTCCGGTTTGGGGTTTCCCCGGAATAAGTTCCTTTTTCCCCAGGTTTTTCCGGTGTTTGGGTTTTCCAAAACCCTTTTTTCCCTTTTTTGGGATTTTGGGTTTCCCCCCCCAAAAATTTCCTTTTTCCCTTTATTTGGGGGGCCTGCAGATGATCCCTGACACAGCAGACATCTACTGAGAACTGGAGTCACCTGCAGATGATCCCTGACATGGCAGACAAATCCACTGGAGAGTTGAGCGCAGATGATCCCCGACACAGCAGACATCTCATTGAAAGAATGGAGAAAGACAAACAGATGACTTCAGATATTCCACTGAGAATGTTATACAGATGATTCGACACATATGACATCATTGGAGAGCTGAAACACTGCAGATTTATCCCTGACACAGACATCTACTGAGAGCTGAGTCACCTGCAGATGATCCCTGACACAGCAGACAACTACTGAGATGGAGTCACCAGCAGATGATCTTGACACAGCAGACATCTACTGAGAGCTGAGTTACCAGCAGATGATCCCTGACACAGCAGACATCTACTGAGAGCTGAGTCACCTGCAGATGATCCCCATACAGCAGACATCTACTGGGAGAGCTGAGTCACTGCAGATGATCCCTGACACAGCAGACATCTACAGAGAGCTGAGTCACCTCCAGATGATCCCTGACACAGCAGACATCTACTGAGAGCTGAGTCACTGCAGATGATCCCTGACAGCAGACATCTACTGAGAGCTGAGTCACCAGCAGATGATCCCTGACACAGCAGACATCTACAGACAGCTGAGTCACCTGCAGATGATCCCTGACACAGCAGACATCTACTGAGAGCTGAGTCACCTGCAGATGATCCCTGACAGCAGACATCTACTGAGACGAGTCACTCGCAGATGATCCCCGACACAGCAGACATCTACTGAGAGCTGAGTCACTGCATGATCCCTGACACAGCAGACATCTACTGAGAGCTGAGTCACTCGCAGATGATCCCTGACACAGCAGACATCTACTGAGAGCTGAGTCACCAGCAGATGATGGACACAGCAGACATCTACTGAGAGCTGAGTCACCTGCAGACATCCCTGACACAGCAGACATCTACCGGGAGAGCTGACACTTCGCAGATGATCCCCGACACAGCAGACATCTACTGAGAGCTGAGTCACTCGCAGATGATCCTCGACACAGCAGACATCTACTGAGAGCTGAGTCACTCGCAGATGATCCCTGACACAGCAGACTGAGGCTGAGTCACTGCAGATGATCCCTGACACAGCAGACATCTACTGAGAGCTGAGTCAACAGCAGATGATCCCTGACACAGCAGACACTGAGTCACCTGCAGATGATCCCTGACATGCTAGACATCTACTGAGAGCTGAGTCACTCGCAGATGATCCCTGACACAGCAGACATCTACTGAGAGCTGAGTCACTCGCAGATGATCCCTGACACAGCAGACATCTACTGAGAGCTGAGTCACTTTCGCAGATGATCCCTGACACAGCAGACATCTACAGACAGCTGTCACTGCAGATGATCCCTGACACAGCAGACATCTACAGACAGCTGAGTCACTGCAGATGATCCCTGACACAGCAGACATCTACTGAGAGCTGAGTCACTCGCAGATGATCCCTGACACAGCAGACATATCTACTGAGAGCTGAGTCACTGCAGATGATCCCTGACACAGCAGACATCTACTGAGAGCTGAGTCACCCGCAGATGATCCCTGACACAGCAGACATCTACTGAGCTGAGTCACCAGCAGATGATCCCCGACACAGCACACTACAGACAGCTGAGTCACTCGCAGATGATCCCGACACAGCAGACATCTACTGAGAGCTGAGTCAACTCTGACTCAGCAGACATCTACTGAGAGCTTGTCACTGCAGATGATCCCTGACACAGCAGACATCTACTGAGAGCCGAGTCACTCGCAGATGATCCCTGACCCAGCAGACATCGATACCAACTAATAAGCAGAACCCGTTAGAGAGACAAAGAACCACATTAAAACCCGGAGTATACCTGAAGAAGGCTTCAGGGGGTCAACGCCCCGCGGCCCGGTCTGTGACCAGGCTTCATAATAGCTATGAACAGCCGACTGTATATTAGATGGAAAATATGGAATTTACAAGACATAAATCTTTACTAACTCAAACCAAACCTAAACTAACCTAACTTAAACAAACCAAGCTAAACCAAACTAAATAATACCACACCTAAGTCTCCAAAGCAAATAAAACATTTTACTTCCTAACATATTTATGTAGTTTACCTGGAGAGGAAAACTACAGGTAAAACGCATAAATAATGTTAGGAGTAAAGAATGATTTTGTGCGGTGAGAATATGTGAGAAACCAGAGCTACGTCCCAGACAGCCTGTTCAGTATCCCAGGGTGACCAGAAGTCACTATTTTTTATAATATAATATATCTTTATTTACTACCAGTACATGTACAAGGTATACAGACCATAGTTGACATCAATGACATACTGCAGCAGAAAGTCCCTTGTTATGCTGAGCATTTCCCGCAAATTAGGCCGTTTGTCCCAGGATGCGACCCACACCAGCCCACTAACACCCAGGTACCCATTTTACTGATGGTGAACATAGACAACCGGTGTCTTAATGAAACACGTCCTAATGTTATCTTTTAGGTCGTACCGGAGATTCGAACCCGGACCAGGGTGAGCTGAGTGCCAGTGATGGAGCTACGGCACACCTATCTTACTTCTCTGTACAGTAACTAGAATGGCCATTTTCACCTTATTTGTAAGTTGCAAAATGTTTGTTTTGGAAGTATTTTCAGTATATTCTTTTGTTAGTGATTGTGAGGAAATTAATTATTATCATACTTTTTTCCAAATTTTAGAGAAAAAATAACTTTTTATGTTCCTCGGGAAGATCCACTATATAAATATAGATGAAATCTGATTCCTTGTGCCTTAAAACACATGAAATGATGAATGATTCATTACTTTATCTGGATTGTATAGATTAAAACCTGAATTGCGATTCAGACTGTATTTTAAGATTTGTCGATGGTAAGCTTCCCAGATTCCTGTATCAATTATTGATCCCGAAGAGACCAAAAAACATTTCCCAAGGGTTCCAGGAACCCCTAACCCCCACTCCATCCCTGAAACCCGGATGTTCTTGACACACGTATCTTATCAACCAGATAAAGTAATGAATCATTCATCATTTCATGTGTTTTAAGGCACAAGGAATCAGATTTCATCTATATTTATATAGTGGATCTTCTCGAGGAACATAAAAGTTATTTTTTCTAAAATTTGGAAAAAGTATGATAATAATTAATTTCTCACAATCTACTTGCTAACAAAAGAATATACTGAAAATACTTTCAAAACAAACATTTTGCAACTTACAAATAAGGTGAAAATGGCCATTCTAAGTTACTGTACAGAGAAGTAAGATAGGTGTGCCGTAGCTCCATCACTAAGGCACTCAGCTCACACCCTGAGGTCCGGAGTTCGAATCTCCGGCATGACTCGGGATAACATTAGGACGTGTTTCATTAAGACACTGGTTGTTCGGCGTTCACCATCAGTAAAATGGGTACCTGGGTGTTAGTGGACTGGTGTGGTCGCATCTCTGGGACAAAACTGACCTAATTTGCGGAAACAGCATAACAAGGACTTTCATATAGTAGTATGTCATTGATGTCAACCATGGTCTGTATGTACCTTGTACATGTACTGGTAGTAAATAAAGATATATTATATTATAAAAAATAGTGACTTCTGGTCACCCTGGGATACTGAACAGGCTGCCTGGGGACGTAGCTCTGGTTTTCACATATTCTCACTGCCTTATTCCCAACATTATTTATGTAGTTTACCTGTAGTTTTCCTCTCCAGGTAAATCTATATAAATAATGTTAGAGTAAAGAATGGTTTTATTTGCTTTTGGAGACTTAGGTGTGGTATTATTTAGTTTGGTTTAGCTGGTTTGTTTAAGCTAGGTTAGTTTAGGTTTGGTTTGAGTTAGTAAAGATTTATGTCTTGTAAGTCCATATTTTCATCTAATATACAGTCGGCTGCTCTCATAACTATTATGAAGCCTGGTCACAGAGACTGGGGCGTTGACCCCCGAAACCTTTCTTTTCAGGTATACTCCAGGTTTTAATGTGGTTCTTTGTCTCTCTAACAGGTTCTACTTAATGGATTGGTATCGATGTCTGCTGAGTCAGGGATCACTGGTGAGTGACTCAGCTCTCAGTAGATGTCTGCTGTGTCAGGATCATCTGCGAGTGACTCAGCTCTCAGTAGATGCGTTCGCTGAGTCAGGGATCATCTAAGAGTGACTCAGCTCTCAGTAGATGTCTGCTGTGTCAGGGATCATCTGCGAGTGACTCAGCTGTCTGTAGATGTCTGCTGTGTCAGGGATCATCTGCTGGGTGACTCAGCTCTCAGTAGATGTCTGCTGTGTCAGGGATCATCTGCGGGTGACTCCAGCTCTGCAGATGCCTGCTGTGTCAGGATCATCTGCGAGTGACTCAGCTCTCAGTAGATGTCTGCTGTGTCAGGGATCATCTGCGAGTGACTCAGCTCTCAGTAGATGTCTGCTGTGACAGGGATCATCTGCGAGTGACTCAGCTGTCTGTAGATGTCTGCTGTGTCAGGGATCATCTGCGAGTGACTCAGCTGTCTGTAGATGTCTGCTGTGTCAGGGATCATCTGCGAGTGACTCAGCTCTCAGTAGATGTCTGCTGTGTCAGGGATCATCTGGAGGTGACTCAGCTCTCAGTAGATGTCTGCTGTGTCAGGGATCATCTGCGAGTGACTCAGCTCTCAGTAGATGTCTGCTGTGTCAGGGATCATCTGCGGGTGACTCAGCTCTCAGTAGATGTCTGCTGTGTCAGGGATCATCTGCTGGTAACTCAGCTCTCAGTAGATGTCTGCTGTGTCAAAGATCATCTGCTGGTGACTCAGCTCTCAGTAGTTGTCTGCTGTGTCAGGGATCATCTGCAGGTGACTCAGCTCTCAGTAGATGTCTGCTGTGTCAGGGATCATCTGCGAGTGACTCAGCTCTCAGTAGATGTCTATGTCAGGGATCATCTGCTGGTAACTCAGCTCGTGCAGATGTCTGCTGTGTCAAAGATCATCTGGCTGGGTAACTCAGCTCTCAGTAGATGTCTGCTGTGTCAGGGATCATCTGCTGGTAACTCAGCTCTCAGTAGTTGGTTCGCTGTGTCAGGGATCATCTGCAGGTGACTCAGTTCAGTAGATGTCTGCTGTGTCAGGGATCATCTGCAGGTGACTCAGCTCTCAGTAGTTGTCTGCTGTGTCAGGGATCATCTGTGAGGTGACTCAGTTCTCAGTAGATGTCTGCTGTGTCAAGTGATCATCTCTGCTGGGTGACTCAGCTCTCAGTAGTTGTCTGCTGTGTCAGGGATCATCTGCAGGTGACTCAGCTCTCAGTAGATGTCTGCTGTGTCAAAGATCATCTGCTGCGACTCAGCTCTCAGTAGTTGTCTGCTGTGTCAGGGACCTGCTGGTGACTCAGCTCTCAGTAGTTGTCTGCTGTGTCAGGATCATCTGCTTGCAACTCAGCTCTCAGTAGATGTCTGCTGTGTCGGGATCATCTGGTGGGTGACTCAGCTCTCAGTAGATGTCTGCTGTGTCAGGATCATCTGCGGGTGACTCAGCTCTCTCTGTAGATGTCTGCTGTGTCAGGGATCATCTGCTGGTAACTCAGCTCTCAGTAGATGTCTGCTGTGTCAGGGATCATCTGCGAGCACTTCAGCTCAGTAGATGTCTGCTGTGGGTCAAAGATCATCTGGGTTAGTGACTCAGCTCTCAGTCAGTTGTCTGCTTGTGTCAGGGATCATCTGCGGGTGACTCAGCTCAGTAGATGTCTGCTGTGTCAGGGATCGTCTGCGAGTGACTCCAGCTTCCTCAGTAGATGCCCGTGTCAAAGATCATCTGCTGGTGACTCAGCTCAGTAGTTGTCTGCCAAAGGATCATCTGCAGGTGACTCCAGCTCTCAGTAGATGTCTGCTGTGTCAGGGATCATCTGCGAGTGACTCAGCTCTCAGTAGATGTCTGCTGTGTCAGGGATCATCTGCCAGTGACTCAGCCTTCAGTAGATGTCTGCTGTGTCAGGGATCATCTGCGGGTGACTCAGCTCAGTAGATGTCTGCTGTGTCAGGGATCATCTGGCGGTGACTCAGCTCTCTGCAGATGTCTGCTGTGTCAGGGATCCTCTGCGGGTGACCCAGCTCTCTGCAGATGTCTGCTGTGTCAGGGATCATCTGCTGGTGACTCAGCTCTCTGTAGATGTCTGCTGTGTCGGGGATCATCTGGCAGTGACTCAGCTCTCAGTGAGATGTCTGCTGTGTCAGGGATCATCTAAGTAGTGACTCAGCTCTCAGTAGATGTCTGCTGTCAGGGATCATCTGCGAGTGACTCAGCTCAGTAGATGTCTGCTGTGTCAGGGATCATCTGCTGGTGACTCAGCTCTCAGTAGATGTCTGCTGTGTCAGGGATCATCTGCCAGTGACTCAGCTCAGTAGATGTCTGCTGTGTCGGGATCATCTGCTGGCACTCAGCTCTCAGTAGATGTCTGCTAAAATGATCATCTGCCGGTGACTCAGCTCTCAGTAGATGTCTGTGTCAGGGATCATCTGCCGGCACTCAGCCTCAGTAGATGCTCCAAGGTGTCGGGGATCATCTGCTGGGTGACTCAGCTCAGTAGATGTCTGCTGTGTCGGGGATCATCTGCTGGGTGACTCAGCTCTCGTGGTCTGCTGTGTCAGGGATCATCTGCTGGTGACTCAGCTCAGTAGATGTCTGCTGTGTCAGGGATCATCTGCTGGTGACTCAGCTCATGGATACAATGACACTGTGCTTTTTTTGGGAGATTCTGAAGAGAAGTTGCAGAGGTGCTTATACGAGTTTGGTAGGGTGTGTAAAGAAGGAAATTGGAAAGTGAATATAGAAAGAGTAAGGTGATGAGGATAACAACAAAATTAGATAACGGAAGATTGGATATCAGATTAGACGGAGAGAGTAAGGAGGAGGTGAATGTGCCTGGGATATTTGGAGTGATGTCAGCTGATGGGTATATGGAGGATGAGGTGAATTGCAGAATTAACGAGGGGAAAAAGGTGAGTGTTGCACTGAGGAGAGCGCTTGTGGAGACAGAGAACTTTATCCATGAAAGCAAAGAGGGGAATGTATGAGGGTATAGTTGCGTCAAACACACTTGTATGGGTGTGAGACATGGGTTGTGAATGTTGCAACAAGGAGAAGGGAGGCAGTGGAGATGTCGTGTCTGGAGGGCAATGTGTGGTGTGAATATAATGCAGAGAATCAGAAGTGCTTGAGATTAGAGGAGGTGTGGATTACCAAAACTATTATCCAGAGAGCTGAGGAGGGGTTGTTGAGGTGGTTTGGACATATAGAAAGGATGGAGCAAAATAGAATATTCGAGAGTGTATGTGTCTGTAGTGGAGTGGAAGGCGGGGTGTAGTCGGCCTAGAAAAGGTTGGAGGGAGGGGGTTAAGGAGGTTTTCAGTGAGAGGCTTGGACTTCCAGCAAGCGTGTGAGCGTGTTAGATAGAGGAATGGAGACAAATTGTTTTGGGGACTTGACGTGCTGTTGGAGTGTAAGGGAAATATTTATAAAGGGGTTTCGGGGAAACCGGCAGGCCGGATTTGGGATTCCTGGAGATAAAGCAGTCCCCCTCTAAAGGAATGTTAATAGTTGCAGTTTCGTAGCTGTAGTGTAAGCACGCCTCTGGAAAGACAGTGAGGGGTGAATATGATGAAATTTTTCTTTTGGCCCACCCTGCCTTGGTAAAACGGCCGTGTGTTAAAAAAAAATATAAAAAATCAAAACTTATGAAACTTTCTGGTGACTTAGTCATGCCGATGTTCTGGAAGAGTTGTTGTTGAAGATTTGACATCGTTTACGCTCTACTGAGCCCGTCAAGCAGAAAGCCAGATGAAATAAATGGCGAAATTTTCGAAAAGACAGATTACAGCATCTACCTTCGAGTTCAAGCTTAGAAACAAGAGCCACAAGAATAAATATCAACCGAGATGCCAGGAGCTACAGTCTGGTTAGGTTTTTATGGAAAAAAGAGGTCACCTGGAATCAATCCCCTATTAATTCCAGTTGTCTTTATGGAGAAGCAGAAGACACTGACACTGAATGAATATTATTTCTCCATAATGTTGCAATTTGCAATGTTGTGGCTAAAAAGTGTAAATACCACACCAGCGATACTATGCTATATTTAAAGGAAACTAAAATCATTCAAGACACCGCCCAACACCTGCCAAGATTATTGGTAATGTTTTCTAAAGACACTTCAGCGGGGTAGAACCCACTTCTCTTTTTTGGTCTTCAGTCGTTGCTGAAGTTGGACTTCAACTCAGGAACTGCTGATGTTCCTCAAAGCAACACATGTGACCAAATTAATGTACTCATCAGAAGACATATGTTGCTTTGACAAGGCTTCCACAAAGCATATGCGCATACAAACCAAAAGTTGCCATTGGAAGAATAGGCGACTTTCAGCGATTTCCATAGACCAAAAAGGTGGGGAAGTAAAATATTTAAGAGTTGTGGGTGCCTTGGGTACAGGAACGGGTGTCGTGGAACCCCGTAGGGTGCCATAAGACAGAATAAGGGTGTCGGGAGGACATGGTGGAAGGGTATCATGACAAGGTGTGGTAGTGTCCTGCGTGACACTTTGGAAAACACAGCGACTTGACACTAAAAACTAAGTATATGATTTTACTTGTGACTTTTATTACCTTGTACTATATTTTGTGTATACAAATTTTTTACACAAATTATAAGCTTATGATTTTTTTAGATTATATGTTTTTTTTATTAATAATATTATATATATTAATAAATATCTGAAATCTAGATTTTATTATCCCAACAGTCAATATTACAAATGTTATTTTTTTGTAATATATGGGGGCCTGTCCGGGGCTTGTTTGTCCGGGGAAAAGATATCTAGTAAGCTCCACTACCCTTGATGTCAGTAAGCTCTTCACTACCCTTGATGTCTTAGTAAGCTCTTCACTACCTTTGATGTCATAGTAAGCTCTTCACTACCCTTGATGTCTTAGTAAGCTCTCACTAACCTTGATATCTTAGTAAGCTCTTCACTACCTTTGATATCTTAGTAAGCTCTTCACTACCCTTTTTGATGTCTTAGTAAGCTCTTCACTATCCTTGATGTCTTAGTAAGCTCTTCACTACCTTTGATGTCTTAGTAAGCTATTCACTATCCTTGATGTCTTAGTAAGTCTTCACTACCTTTAATATCTTAGTAAGCTCTTACTACCCTTGATGTCTTAGTAAGCTCTTCACTACCCTTGATGTCTTAGTAAGCTCTTCACTACCCTTGATGTCTTAGTAAGCTCTTCACTACCTTGATGTCTTAGTAAGCTCTTCACTACCCTTGATATCTTAGTAAGCTCTTCACTACCCTTTGATATCTTAGTAAGCTCTTCACTACCCTTGATGTCTTAGTAAGCTCTTCACTACCCTTGATATCTTAGTAAGCTCTTCACTACCCTTTGATATCTTAGTAAGCTCTTCACTACCCTTGATGTCTTAGTAAGCTCTTCACTACCCTTTGATATCTTAGTAAGCTCTTCACTACACTTTGATGTCTTAGTAAGCTCTTCACTACCTTGATGTCTTAGTAAGCTCTTCACTACCTTTGATATCTTAGTAAGCTCTTCACTACATTTGATTCTTAGTAAGCTCTTCACTACCTTGATGTCTTAGTAAGCTCTTCACTACCCTTGATGTCTTAGTAAGCTCTTCACTACACTTGATGTCTTAGTAAGCTCTTCACTACCCTTGATGTCTTAGTAAGCTCTTCACTACACTTGATGTCTTAGTAAGCTCTTCACTACCCTTGATATCTTAGTAAGTTCTTCACTACACTTGATGTCTTAGTAAGCTCTTCACTACCCTTGATATCTTAGTAAGCTCTTCACTACCCTTGATATCTTAGTAAGCTCTTCACTACACTTGATAGTCTTAGTAAGCTCTTCACTACCCTTGATATCTTAGTAAGCTCTTCACTACCTTTGATATCTTAGTAAGCTCTTCACTACATTTGAAATCTTAGTAAGCTCTTCACTACACTTGATGTCTTAGTAAGCTCTTCACTACCCTTGATGTCTTAGTAAGCTCTTCACTACACTTGATGTCTTAGTAAGCTCTTCACTACCCTTGATGTCTTAGTAAGCTCTTCACTACACTTGATGTCTTAGTAAGCTCTTCACTACCCTTGATATCTTAGTAAGCTCTTCACTACACTTGATGTCTTAGTAAGCTCTTCACTACCCTTGATATCTTAGTAAGCTCTTCACTACCCTTGATGTCTTAGTAAGCTCTTCACTACCCTTGATATCTTAGTAAGCTCTTCACTACCCTTGATATCTTAGTAAGCTCTTCACTACCCTTGATGTCTTAGTAAGCTCTTCACTACACTTGATGTCTTAGTAAGCTCTTCACTACCCTTGATATCTTAGTAAGCTCTTCACTACCCTTGATATCTTAGTAAGCTCTTCACTACACTTGATGTCTTAGTAAGCTCTTCACTACCCTTGATATCTTAGTAAGCTCTTCACTACACTTGATGTCTTAGTAAGCTCTTCACTACCCTTGATGTCTTAGTAAGCTCTTCACTACCCTTGATATCTTAGTAAGCTCTTCACTACACTTGATGTCTTAGTAAGCTCTTCACTACCCTTGATATCTTAGTAAGCTCTTCACTACACTTGATGTCTTAGTAAGCTCTTCACTACCCTTGATATCTTAGTAAGCTCTTCACTACACTTGATGTCTTAGTAAGCTCTTCACTACCCTTGATGTCTTAGTAAGCTCTTCACTACCCTTGATATCTTAGTAAGCTCTTCACTACCCTTGATATCTTAGTAAGCTCTTCACTACCCTTGATATCTTAGTAAGCTCTTCACTACACTTGATGTCTTAGTAAGCTCTTCACTACCCTTGATATCTTAGTAAGCTCTTCACTACACTTGATGTCTTAGTAAGCTCTTCACTACCCTTGATGTCTTAGTAAGCTCTTCACTACCCTTGATATCTTTGTAAGCTCTTCACTACACTTGATGTCTTAGTAAGCTCTTCACTACATTTGATGTCTTAGTAAGCTCTTCACTACACTTGATGTCTTAGTAAGCTCTTCACTACACTTGATGTCTTAGTAAGCTCTTCACTACACTTGATGTCTTAGTAAGCTCTTCACTACACTTGATATCTTAGTAAGCTCTTCACTATGATTCTAGTAACTCTCTATGATATCTTAGTAAGCTCTTCACTACACTTGATATCTTAGTAAGCTCTTCACTACCCTTGATGTCTTAGTAAGCTCTTCACTACACTTGATCATTTCATTATGCTTTATACGACAGTCCTGATATTCCTTCAAAGGTCCATATATGAGTGTAGTGTAATAAAGCTGCCTAACCCCCTAGTTAAATTTACCACTTGTGTATAAATTTTCTTTGTGAAAACATTCAGAAATGATTATTATTATTGTTGTTGTTGTTGTTGTTTATAAACTGATATTATGAAATTCTTCCAGGCTTTACCTCTCTACATCTGTGAACATTGACCAACTAAGGTCAAATGAATAAACAAACAAAACAAACAAACAAATTTTATTTCATTGCAGATTACATGGGTATCGGAAGTTACAATGTAAATTGAGTGCAAGGAGAGCCACTGACATGCCATGGCATTAGGGGCAGCTTATTCTAGTCCTTAAAAACTATGTACTTAATATTAGAGAAATTTATTGAGTTTATTCTAGTTAAAAATTATTTTCAAAATTACAATATGATGAAATTTTACTGTTTAAATTATTATATAATGATATTAGATCTTAGATTGTTACAGGTGTTAAGATTCTTGAATGATAATATGGAATTGAGATTATCTTAAGGAAAATAACATTGAGCATTTTTGACATTAACTTATAATATGAGTAGGGGGTAACATAATAGTAACATATTATTAAAAATTGAGATTATCGTATAGGAAAGTAACAATGAGCATTTTTCAAAGTAGTTTATAGTATGATCATTTAGTTTTGGGTGAGTAGGTGGTTTTTGAGTTGAGTCTTAAATTGATTTTCAGACAAGATTATCTTAATATTTACTGGTAATGAATTCCAGATTCTGGGGCCCTTTATGTGCATAGAATTTTTACATAGGTTGATATGAACACGGGGTATATCAAAAGTGATCTGTGTCGTGTGTTGTGGTCATGGGTCCTATTAAAGTTGGTGAGGAGAATTTTGAGCAGAGGTTTATATTAGAGTGTAAAGTTTTATATATGTAGTAGGCACAAGAGTAAGTATGAATGTTCTTTACGGTGAGTAGTTTGAGACTTTTGAATATTGGTGGAGTATGCTGTCTAGAGGGAATTTGTTATCATTCTGACTGCGGCCTTTTGTTGTGTTATGAGTGGTCTAAGGTGATTTAACGTTGTTGATCCACATGCACAGATTCCATAGGTGAGATACGGGTAGATAAGTGAATAATAATATAAATATAAATGTAATGCCAGTTCTTAGTTCCTGGAGGGAACCACAATACTACCAGAGATCAAACCTGGAGAACCTGCTGAACTTAGTTCCTGAGGGAACACTACAATAGCTAAGTGAACCACTGAGATGCCAGGAACCTACTAGCGAGAAAACTATGACTAAAGGAACTTAGTTCCTGGAGGGACCACAATACTACCAGAGATCAAACCTGAGAACGTAACTTAGTTGGGGAAATATATAAGATAATGAGATCTTAGTTTTGGAATCTGAGATAACTACTGGAATTAGTTCTTAGGAAAATAACAGTTGAGACTTAACTTAGTTCCTGGAGGGAACCACAATACTACCAGAGATCAAACCTAAATGTGAGAGATCTCAGAAATGCTGAACTTAGTTCATGGAGGGAACCATTTCCCACAATACTTACCAAATCAAACTGAGAACTCAACTTAGTTCCTGGGGAGGAGGGATTTGGACCAATCCAGAATCAAACCTAACTGGAATTTGAAACCAATACTAGGATCCCTTGCTGAATTAGTTCCTAGGACATCAAGAGATAAACTGGACTTGAACTTAGTTCCTGAGGGAACCACAATACTACCAGAATCAAACCTGGAGAACTTGCTGAACTTAGTTCCTGGAGGAACCTCAATACTACCAGAGATCAAACTGGAGAACCTGATGAACTTAGTTCCTGGAGGGACACAATACTACCAGAGATCAAACCTGAGAACCTGCTGAACTTAGTTCCTGGAGGGAACCACAATACTACAGAGATCAAACCTGAGAACTGCTGAACTTAGTTGAGACCCATTAGTCACGAGATTGAACTATCTGGAGGGAACCACAATACTGCCAAAATCAAACCTGGAGAACCTGCTGAACTTAGTTCCTGGAGGGAACCACAATACTACCAGAGATCAAACCTGGAGAACCTGTGAACTTAGTTCCTGAGGAACCCAATACTACCAGAGATCAAACCTGGAGAACCTGTGAACTTAGTTCCTGGAGGGAACCACAATACTACCAGAGATCAAACCTGAGAACCTGCTGAACTTAGTTCTTGGAGGGAACCAGAGATCAAACCTGGAGAACCTGCTGAACTTAGTTCCTGGAGGGAACCACAATACTACTAGAGATCAAACCTGGAGAACCTGCTGAACTTAGTTCCTGGAGGGAACCACAATACTACCAGAGATCAAACCTGAGAACCTGCTGAACTTAGTTCCTGGAGGGACCACAAACTACCAGAGATCAAACCTGGAGAACCTGCTGAACTTAGTTCCTGGAGGAACCACAATACTACCAGAGATCAAACCTGGAGAACCTGCTGAACTTAGTTCCTGGAGGGAACCACAATACTACCAGAGATCAAACCTGGAGAACCTGCTGAACTTAGTTCCTGGAGGGAACCACAATACTACCAGAGATCAAACCTGGAGAACCTGCTGAACTTAGTTCCTGGAGGGAACCACAATACTACCAGAGATCAAACCTGGAGAACCTCCTGAACTTAGTTCCTGGAGGAACCACAATACTACCAGAGATCAAACCTGGAGAACCTGCTGAACTTAGTTCCTGGAGGGAACCACAATACTACCAGAGATCAAACCTGGAGAACCTGCTGAACTTAGTTCCTGGAGGGAACCACAATACTACCAGAGATCAAACCTGGAGAACCTGCTGAACTTAGTTCCTGGAGGGAACCACAATACTACCAGAGATCAAACCTGGAGAACCTGCTGAACTTAGTTCCTGGAGGGAACCACAATACTACCAGAGATCAAACCTGGAGAACCTGCTGAACTTAGTTCCTGGAGGGAACCACAATACTACCAGAGATCAAACCTGGAGAACCTGCTGAACTTAGTTCCTGGAGGGAACCACAATACTACCAGAGATCAAACCTGGAGAACCTGCTGAACTTAGTTCCTGAGGGAACCACAATACTACCAGAGATCAAACCTGGAGAACCTCTGAACTTAGTTCCTGGAGGAACCAATACTACCAGAGATCAAACCTGAGAACCTGCTGAACTTAGTTCTGAGGACCACAATACTCCAGAGATCAAACCTGGAGAACCTGCTGAACTTAGTTCCTGGAGGGAACCACAATACTACCAGAGATCAAACCTGAGAACCTGCTGAACTTAGTTCCTGGAGGAACCACATACTCAGAGATCAAACCTGGAGAACCTGCTGAACTTAGTTCCTGGAGGAACCACAATACTACCAGAGATCAAACCTGGAGAACCTGCTGAACTTAGTTCCTGGAGGGAACCACAATACTACCAGAGATCAAACCTGGAGAACCTGCTGAACTTAGTTCCTGGAGGAACCACAATACTACCAGAGATCAAACCTGGAGAACCTGCTGAACTTAGTTCTGGAGGAACCACAATACTACCAGAGATCAAACCTGGAGAACCTGCTGAACTTAGTTCCTGGAGGAGAACCACATATACCAGAGATCAAACACTGGAGAACCTGCTGAACTTAGTTCCTGGAGGGAACCACAATACACAGAGATCAAACCTGGAGAACCTGCTGAACTTAGTTCCTGGAGGAACCACAATACTACCAGAGATCAAACCTGGAGAACCTCTGAACTTAGTTCCTGGAGGAACCACAATACTACCAGAGATCAAACCTGGAGAACCTGCTGAACTTAGTTCCTGGAGGGAACCACAATACTACCAGAGATCAAACCTGGAGAACCTGCTGAACTTAGTTCCTGGAGGGAACCACAATACTACCAGAATCAAAATGGAGAACCTCTGAACTTAGTTCCTGGAGGAACCACAATACTACAGAATCAAACCTGGAGAACCTGCTGAACTTAGTTCCTGAACTAGTCCTGAGAACAATATACCAGAATCAAACTGAGAACCTGCTGAACTTGTTCAAACACAACTCAGAGATCAACCTGAGAACCTTGAACTTGTTCTGGAGACAATACTACAGGATCAACCTGCTGAACTTAGTCTGAGAACCACAACTACCAATCAAACCTGGGACCCTGAACTTAGTTCTGAACCACAATACTACCAGATCAAACCTGACTAACTTAGTTCCTGGAGGAACCACAAACTACCAGATCAAACCTGAGCTGCAACTAGTTCCTGGGGGACACAATACCAGAGATCAACGAGAACTGAACTGTCTAGGAACAATACTACAAGTCAACCGGCCTGGAACTTAGTTCCTGAGGAACCAATCTACCAGAGATCAACTGGAGAACCTGTGAACTTAGTTCTGGAGAACCACAACCAGAGATCAAACCTGAGAACTGTGAACTTGTTCTGGAGGGAACCACAACACAGAGATCAAACCTGAGAACCTGTGAACTTGTTCCTGAGGAACAAAACTACCAGAATCAAACTGAGAACTACTTAGTCTGGAACCACAATACCAGAATCAAACCTAGAACTGTGAACTTGTCTGGGGGAACCCACTACCAGTCAAACCGAGATCTGAATTGTCCTGGGGGAACAATACCAGAGATCAAACCTGAGAACTGGAATAGTTCTGGAGAACCACAATACAGAATCAAACTGAGAACCTGCGAACTTGTTCGAGAACCACAATATCGAGATCAACCTGAGAACCTGAACTTAGTTCTGGAGGAACCACAATACTACCAGAGATCAAACTGGAGAACCTCTGAACTTAGTTCCTGGAGGAACCACAATACTACCAGGATCAAACCTGGAGAACCTGCGACTTGTTCTGAGAACCCAATACTACCAAGATCAACCTGAGAACCCGAACTGTTCCGGGGAACACAATACTCCAAGATCAAACCTGAGAACTGCTGAACTTGTTCCTGGAGGGAACCCAATATACCAAGATCAACTGAGAACCTGCTGAACTTGTTCCTGGAGGGAACCAATACTACCAGAGACAAACCTGGAGAACCTGCTGAACTTGTTCCTGAGGGAACCCAATCACCAGTCAAACCTGGAGAACCGCGAACTTAGTTCTGAGGGAACCACAATACTACCAGAATCAAACCTGAAACTGAACTTGTTCCTGGAGGAACCAATACTACCAGAGATCAAACCTGGAGAACTCTGAACTTAGTTCCTGGAGGAACCACAATACTACAGAATCAAACCTGAGAACCTGCTGAACTTAGTTCTGGAGGAACCACAATACACAGAGATAAACTGGAGAACTGGAACTTAGTTCCTGAGGAACCACAATACTACCAACAAAACTACAATAACCGAGACCCTGAGACTTACTGGAGAACCAACTACCAAACAACCTGAGAACCTCTGACTTAGTTCCTGGAGGAACCACAATAAAATCAACCTGAGATCAACTGTCTGGGGGAACCACAATCTAGAAATCAAACCGGAAACCTGGAAACTGGGAACCAATATCCAGAGACAAACCTGGAGATCAAACCTGGAGAACCACAATATCCAGAATAACCGAGAACCTCTGAACTTGTTCTGAACCAATTCCAGGATCAACCTGAGAGTAACCCTGGAGAACCACATACTCCAGGAAACCAAACTCGAACTACCTGGAGAACCAATACTACCAGATCAACCTGGGAACCCAACTTGTTCCGAGGAACAAACTACAGAATCAAACCTGGAGAACCTCTAACTTGTTCTGGAGAACCTCTACCAAGTCACCTGGAGAACCTGTGAACTAGTTCCTGGAGGAACCACAATACCAGATCAAACCGGAAACCTGCTGAACTTGTCCTGGGAACCCATACTACCAGAGATCAAACCTGGAGAACCTGGAACTTGTCTGGAGGAACACAATACCAAATCAAACCTGGAGAACCTGCTGAACTTAGTTCCTGGAGGAACCAAACTACCAGAGATCAACCTGAGAACCTGTGAACTTAGTTCCTGGAGAACCACAATACTACCAATCAAACCTGGAGAACCTGCTGAACTTAGTTCCTGGGGAACCACAATACTACCAGAGATCAAACCTGAAACCTGCTGAACTTAGTTCCGGAGGAACCACAATACTACCAGAATCAAACCTGAGAACCTGTGAACTTGTTCCTGAGGGAACACAATACTACAGAGATCAAACCTGGAGAACCTGCGAACTTGTTCCTGAGGGAACCACATACTACCAGAGATCAAACGGGAGAATCTGAACTTATTCGAGGGAACCAAATATACCAGATCAAACCTGGAGAACCCTGAACTTAGTTCCTGGAGGGAACCACAATACTACCAAGATCAAACCGGGAGAACTCAACTTAGTTCCTGGAGGGAACCCAAATCCCAGAGATCAAACCTGAGAACCTCTAAACTTAGTTCCTGAGGGAACTCACAATATACCAAGATCAAACCTGAGAACCTCCTGAACTTAGTTCCTGGAGGAACCACAATACTACCAGAGATCAAACCGGAGAACCCTAACTTAGTTCCTGGGGGGAACCAAATACTACCAGAGATCAAACCTGAGAACCTCTGAACTTAGCCCTGGAGGAACACAAAAATACCAGAGATCAAACCTGGAAAACCCTCTGAACTTAGTTCCTGGAGGGAACCACAATACTACCAGAGTAAACCGAGAACCCTGAACTTAGTTCCTGGAGGGAAAACCACAAACTCCAGAGATCAAACCTGGAAACCTGGCTGAACCTAGTTCCTGGAGGGAACCAAACTACCAGAGATAAAAACCTGGAGAACTGTGACTTAGTTCCTGGGGGGAAAACCACAATACTACCAGAGATCAAACCTGAGACCTGTGAACTTAGTTCCTGGAGGGAACCACAATACACAGAATCAAACTGAAAACCCCTGTAACTAGTTCTGGAGGAACCACAAACTACCAGAGATCAAACCTGGAAAACCCCTGCTGAACTTAGTTCCTGGAGGGAACCACAATACTACCAGAGATCAAACCGAGAACCTCCTGAACTTAGTTCCTGGAGGGAACCACAATTCCAGAGATCAAACCTGGAGAACTGCTGAACTTAGTTCCTGGAGGGAACCACAAACTACCAAAAAAAAAAACCCGGGGAAACCCCTGAACTTGTTCCGGGGGGAACCACAAACTACCAGATCAAACCTGGAAAACCCTCCTAACTTATTTCCCTGGGGGGAACCCAAAACTCCAAGATCAAACCGGGAGAACCTCTGAACTTATTCCTGGAGAACCAAATACTACCAAGATCAA
>WNWK01033064.1:0-21438 GCA_009830355.1 Cherax destructor | reverse complement strand
TGACAGAGTACAGGCTAGGTGGACAAAGACTACTAACCTCATCAAAGGAGAAAGACCTTGGGGTGAGTATAACACCAAGCACGTCTCCGGAAGCACACATCAACCAAATAACCGCGGCAGCATAGGGCGACTGGCAAACCTAAGATTAGCGTTCCGTTACCTTAACAAGGAATCGTTCAGGACACTGTATACCGTATACGTCAGGCCCATACTAGAGTATGCAGCACCAGTCTGGAACCCACACCTGGTCAAGCACGTCAAGAAATTAGAAAAGTGAAAAGGTTTGCGACAAGGCTAGTTCCACAACTCAGGGGACTGCCTTATGAAGAAAGGTTGAGGAAATAGGACTAACAACACTGGAGGACAGAAGGGTTAGAGGAGACATGATAACGACATACAAAATACTGCGGGGGGAATCGACAAGGTAGATAGTGACAGGATGTTCCAGAGAGGAAACACAGAAACAAGGGGACACAACTGGAAGCTGAAGACTCAGATGAGTCAGAGGGATGTTAGGAAGCAATTCTTCAGCCATAGAGTAGTTAGGAAGTGGAATAGTTTAGCGAACGATATAGTGGAGGCGGGAACCATACATAGTTTTAAGACAAGGTATGATAGAGCTCACGGAGCAGGGAGAGCAGAGACCCAGTAGCGGACAGTGCAGAGGCGTGGCCAGGAGCTGAGTCTCGACCCCTGCAACCACAATTAGGTGAGTACAATTAGGTGAGTACACACACACATACATAAATCTCACTCCAAACACCATGCTAGGAACACACATATACATATATGTGAACACGTTGTCATAGACATATCTGCACTCTCCCACACCATTGTTTAACTTAAACAATTCTGTATAAGTAGTGGAAGAGAATTAAGAAAAAAAATTGATTACATAATATTTTGATGAAAAATGTAAATATGTGAAGAATTGACTAACTTGAGAGACTTGTGGTTAAGACGAAGATGTTCTTTGAAATCATCTTAAAAAAACCACTTTGTTTAAGTAGAATTAATTATTAAATGATTCTCTCATTTTTCACATATACACTTTTCTCACCTCTTCAACAATGACATAAAACATTCATCATCACAGATGCAAGACAAAAACTTTCGGTGATGAAAATAAAAATGATTCGATCTCTTGACAATAAGAATTTTGGTGGTGGCTGCCACAACCTGGCCAGTACGACTGTGTGTTAATGTCTCCCATACTGTTGTTATGTACTGTGATGTATGAATGTTAACATATATTAAACACTGAATGTTGTGGTGCACTATGTTACAGAGATATGTGACTCAAAACCGTTAAGTAATGAAAAAGACACAATTGTAGAAGGTAAGTATTGAATGAAGAAGTTTGTTTCACAGGTGAAAGTTCCTCTCCACCACCATCGTTGTGTTTTGATGTGTATAAAGTCTGTCTGCTACACCACAGTTAATAACATTGTATGTAACCTGTTCATAACCAGTTAAGAAAATTTTGATCTCTAAAATTTGGATTAAAATAAGTTTAATACTTGTATGCTGTGAGACACACCTCTCGGGTGTATATTATTATTATTATTATTATTATTATTATTATTATTTTTTTTTTTTTTTTTTTTTTTAACAAGTCGGCCGTCTCCCACCGAGGCAGGGTGATCCAAAAAGAAAGAAAATCCTCAAAAAGAAAACACTTTCATCATCATTCAACACTTTCACCACACTCATACATAATCACTGTCTTTGCAGAGGAGCTCAGATACGACAGCTGAGAATAGTCCCTCCCAGCTGTCACTATCCCAGACCCCTCCTTTAAAGTGCAGGCATTGTACTTCCCATTTCCAGGACTCAAGTCCAACTAAATCAATTAACTGGTTTCCCTGAATCCCTTCACAAAATGTTACCCTGCTCACACTCCAACAGCTCGTCAGGTCCCAAAAACCATTCGTCTCCATTCACTCCTATCTACACTTTATTACACTTTACTGTGTAAACTGTTATAAAAAAATCAGATGTTGTAAACTTACTTGTTATCTTTATAACAAATATATTTAATATCCATAGAGTTTCTTAATCTCATTATAAGAAAAAATGTTTGTTGTAGTTGACATATTCACAACATCCTGGAGGTCATGTCACTCACAACATCCTGGTGGTCATGCCACTCACAACATCCTGGAGGTCATGCCACTCACAACATACTAGAGGTCATGTCACTCACAACATCCTGGTGGTCATGCCACTCACAACATCCTGGAGATCATGCCACTCACAACATCCTTTAGGTCATGCCACTCACAACATCCTGGAGATCATGCCACTCACAACATCCTGGAGATCATGCCACTCACAACATCCTGGAGGTCATGTCACTCACAACATCCTGGAGGTCATGCCACTCACAACATACTGGAGGTCATGTCACTCACAACATCCTGGATGTCAAGCCACTCACAACATACTGGAGGTCATGTAACTCACAACATCTTAGAGGTCATGCCACTCACAACATCCTGGAGATCATGCCACTCACAACATCCTGGAGGTCATGCCACTCACAACATCCTGGAGATCATGCCACTCACACCATCTTTTAGGTCATGCCACTCACAACATCCTGGAGGTCATGCCACTCACAACATCCTGGAGATCATGCCACTCACAACATCCTGGAGGTCATGTCCTCACAACATCCTGGAGGTCATGCCACTCACAACATACTAGAGGTCATGTCACTCACAACATCCTGGAGGTCATGCCCTCACAACATACTGGGTCATGTAACTCACAACATCTTGGAGGTCATGCCACTCACAACATCCTGGAGGTCATGCCACTTACAACATCTGGATGTCATGCCACTCACAACATACTGGAGGTCATGTAACTCACAACATCTTGGAGGTCATGCCACTCACAACATCCTTGAGATCATGCCACTCACAACATCCTTTAGGTCATGCCACTCACAACATCCTGGAGGTCATGCCACTCCACAACATCCTGGAGATCATGCCACTCCACAACATCCTGGGGGTCATGTCACTCACAACATCCTGGAGTCATGCCACTCACAACATACCAGAGGTCATGTCACTCACAACATCCTGGAGGTCATTGCACTCACAACATCCTGGAGGTCATGCCACTCACAACATACTGGACGTCATGTCCTCACAACATCCTGGATATCATGCCATCACAACATCCTGGAGGTCATGTCCTCACAACATCCTGGAGGTCATGCCACTCACAACATACTAGAGGTCATGTAACTCACAACATCTTGGAGGTCATGCCACTCACAACATCCTGGAGGTCATGCCACTTACAACATCCTGGATGTCATACCACTCACAACATACTGGAGGTCATGTACCCCACAACATCTTGGAGGTCATGCCACTCACAACATCCTGGAGATCATGCCACTCACAACATCCTTTAGGTCATGCCACCCCACATCCTGGAGGTCATGCCACTCACAACATCCTGGAGATCATGCCACTCACAACATCCTGGAGGTCATGTCACTCACAACATCCTGGAGGTCATGCCACTCACAACATACTAGAGGTATGTCATCATCATTCCACTTCACACATCCTGGAGTCATCCACTCTTTGCAACTGGAGATCATGACTCACGACATCTGAGTCATGTCACTCCCACGTCCTGATCATGACCCCACTCCTAACATGCTAGGTCATGTCACTTCCACATTCCGGAGGTCATGCCACTCACAACATACTGGTTCCTGAATCCTCACAACATCTAGGTCATCCCTCTCACACATCCTAGGTCATGTCCCAAACATCTCGGATGTCCATCACCACTCACTAACATACTGGAGGTCATGAAAATCACATGTAAATCTTGTAGTCATGCCACTCACAACATACTTGAGATCATGTTCACTCTTGAACAAATCCTTTAGGTCATGCCACATTCACAACATCCTGGAGGTCATGTCACTCACAACATCCTGGGGTCATGTCACTCAACACATCCTGGAGGTCATGTCACTCACAACATCCTGGAGGTCATGTCACTCACAACATCCTGGAGGTCATGCCACTCACAACATCCTGGAGATCATGCCACTCACAACATCCTTTAGGTCATGCCACTCACAACATCCTGGAGATCATGCCACTCACAACATCCTGGAGATCATGCCACTCACAACATCCTGGAGGTCATGTCACTCACAACATCCTGGAGGTCATGCCACTCACAACATCCTGGAGGTCATGTCACTCACAACATCCTGGATGTCAAGCCACTCACAACATACTGGAGGTCATGTAACTCACAACATCTTAGAGGTCATGCCACTCACAACATCCTGGAGATCATGCCACTCACAACATCCTGGAGGTCATGCCACTCACAACATCCTGGAGATCATGCCACTCACACCATCTTTTAGGTCATGCCACTCACAACATCCTGGAGGTCATGCCACTCACAACATCCTGGAGATCATGCCACTCACAACATCCTGGAGGTCATGTCACTCACAACATCCTGGAGGTCATGCCACTCACAACATACTAGAGGTCATGTCACTCACAACATCCTGGAGGTCATGCCACTCACAACATACTGGAGGTCATGTAACTCACAACATCTTGGAGGTCATGCCACTCACAACATCCTGGAGGTCATGCCACTTACAACATCCTGGATGTCATGCCACTCACAACATACTGGAGGTCATGTAACTCACAACATCTTGGAGGTCATGCCACTCACAACATCCTTGAGATCATGCCACTCACAACATCCTTTAGGTCATGCCACTCACAACATCCTGGAGGTCATGCCACTCACAACATCCTGGAGATCATGCCACTCACAACATCCTGGAGGTCATGTCACTCACAACATCCTGGAGGTCATGCCACTCACAACATACCAGAGGTCATGTCACTCACAACATCCTGGAGGTCATTGCACTCACAACATCCTGGAGGTCATGCCACTCACAACATACTGGACGTCATGTCACTCACAACATCCTGGATATCATGCCACTCACAACATCCTGGAGGTCATGTCACTCACAACATCCTGGAGGTCATGCCACTCACAACATACTAGAGGTCATGTAACTCACAACATCTTGGAGGTCATGCCACTCACAACATCCTGGAGGTCATGCCACTTACAACATCCTGGATGTCATACCACTCACAACATACTGGAGGTCATGTAACTCACAACATCTTGGAGGTCATGCCACTCACAACATCCTGGAGATCATGCCACTCACAACATCCTTTAGGTCATGCCACTCACATCCTGGAGGTCATGCCACTCACAACATCCTGGAGATCATGCCACTCACAACATCCTGGAGGTCATGTCACTCACAACATCCTGGAGGTCATGCCACTCCAACATACTAGGTCATGTCCCACAACATCCTGGAGGTCATGCCACTCACAACATCCTGGAGGTCATGCCACTCACAACATACTGGAAGTCATGTCACTCACAACATCCTGGAGGTCATGCCACTCACAACATCCTGGAGGTCATGCCACTCACAACATCCTGGAGGTCATGCCACTCACAACATCCTGGAGGTCATGTCACTCACAACATCCTGGAGGTCATGCCACTCACAACATCTGGACGTCATGTCACTCACAACATCCTGGAGGTCATGCCACTCACAACATCCTGGAGGTCATGTCACTCACAACATCCTGGAGGTCATGCCACTCACAACATCCTGGAGGTCATGCCACTCACAACATCCTGGAGGTCATGCCACTCACAACATACTGGACGTCATGTCACTCACAACATCCTGGAGGTCATGCCACTCACAACATCCTGGAGGTCATGTCACTCACAACATCCTGGAGGTCATGTCACTCACAACATCCTGGAGGTCATGCCACTCACAACATCCTGGAGGTCATGTCACTCACAACATCCTGGTGGTCATGCCACTCACAACATCCTGGAGATCATGCCACTCACAACATCCTTTAGGTCATGCCACTCACAACATCCTGGAGATCATGCCACTCACAACATCCTGGAGATCATGCCACTCACAACATCCTGGAGGTCATGTCACTCACAACATCCTGGAGGTCATGCCACTCACAACATACTGGAGGTCATGTCACTCACAACATCCTGGATGTCAAGCCACTCACAACATACTGGAGGTCATGTAACTCACAACATCTTAGAGGTCATGTCACTCACAACATCCTGGAGATCATGCCACTCACAACATCCTGGAGGTCATGCCCCTCACAACATCCTGGAGATCATGCCACTCACACTATCCTTTAGGTCATGCCACTCACAACATCCTGGAGGTCATGCCACTCACAACATCCTGGAGATCATGCCACTCACAACATCCTGGAGGTCATGTCACTCACAACATCCTGGAGGTCATGCCACTCACAACATACTAGAGGTCATGTCACTCACAACATCCTGGAGGTCATGCCACTCACAACATACTGGAGGTCATGTAACTCACAACATCTTGGAGGTCATGCCACTCACAACATCCTGGAGGTCATGCCACTTACAACATCCTGGATGTCATGCCACTCACAACATACTGGAGGTCATGTAACTCACAACATCTTGGAGGTCATGCCACTCACAACATCCTTGAGATCATGCCACTCACAACATCCTTTAGGTCATGCCACTCACAACATCCTGGAGGTCATGCCACTCACAACATCCTGGAGATCATGCCACTCACAACATCCTGGAGGTCATGTCACTCACAACATCCTGGAGGTCATGCCACTCACAACATCCTGGAGGTCATGTCACTCACAACATCCTGGAGGTCATTGCACTCACAACATCCTGGAGGTCATGCCACTCACAACATACTGGACGTCATGTCACTCACAACATCCTGGATATCATGCCACTCACAACATCCTGGAGGTCATGTCACTCACAACATCCTGGAGGTCATGCCACTCACAACATACTAGAGGTCATGTAACTACAACATCTTGGAGGTCATGCCACTCACAACATCCTGGAGGTCATGCCACTTACAACATCCTGGATGTCATACCACTCACAACATACTGGAGGTCATGTAACTCACAACATCTGGAGGTCATGCCACTCACAACATCCTGGAGATCATGCCACTCACAACATCCTTTAGGTCATGCCACTCACATCCTGGAGGTCATGCCACTCACAACATCCTGGAGATCATGCCACTCACAACATCCTGGAGGTCATGTCACTCACAACATCCTGGAGGTCATGCCACTCACAACATACTGGACGTCATGTCACTCACAACATCCTGGAGGTCATGCCACTCACAACATCCTGGAGGTCATGTCACTCACAACATCCTGGAGGTCATGCCACTCACAACATCCTGGAGGTCATGCCACTCACAACATCCTGGATGTCATGCCACTCACAACATACTGGACGTCATGTCACTCACAACATCCTGGAGGTCATGCCACTCACAACATCCTGGAGGTCATGTCACTCACAACATCCTGGAGGTCATGCCACTCACAACATCCTGGAGGTCATGCCACTCACAACATCCTGGAGGTCATGCCACTCACAACATCCTGGAGGTCATGCCACTCACAACATCCTGAGGTCATGCCACTCACAACATCCTGGAGGTCATGCCACTCACAACATCCTGGAGGTCATGCCACTCACAACATCCTGGAGGTCATGCCACTCACAACATCCTGGAGGTCATGCCACTCACAACATCCTGGAGGTCATGCCACTCACAACATCCTGGAGGTCATGCCACTCCTCAAATACTTTAACGGTAAAGATATTCTTCCTCTGTTACTTTACACCAGAATCTCTGCAAGATTTTCGTTTGTCAAAATAAATCAATTCACCTTTTAAGCAAGTTTCAAACACTGAGATATATTTAAGTTAGTATTTATTAAATTACTAAATAGTGCACAATGGTGTGTCAGGACACAATGCATCCAGGTAATATCACATGGTATACGAAAGACCCTAAAAACTGATATTCAATTAAATATAATTTAGTGTTCAATAACATTCATGGTGTAAAATATACTTTGACTAATATATTATAGTATTGGACAATATAAAGCGCATGTATGTGCGCGCGCGCTTGTGTGTGTGTGTATGTGTGTGTGTGAGTTTTTTTTTATGTATGCCAGCGTGTATGTGTGTACTCACCTATTTGTGGTTGCAGGGGTCGAGTCATAGCTCCTGGCCCCGCCTCTTCACTGATTGCTACTAGGTCCTCTCTCTCCCTGCTCCATGAGCTTTATCAAACCTAGTCTTAAAACTATGTATGGTTCCTGCCTCCACTATGTCGCTTTCCAAGCTATTCCACTTCCTGACAACTCTATGACTGAAGAAATACTTCCTAACATCCTTTGACTCATAGGAGTCTTCAACTCAATTGTGACCCCTTGTTTCTGTGTCCCTCTCTGGAACATCTTGTCTCTGTCCACCTTATCTATTCCTCGCAGTATTTTATATGTCGTTATCATGTCTCCCCTAACCCTCCTGTCCTCTAGTGTCGTCAGGCCGATTTCCCTTAACCTTTCTTCGTAGGACAATCCCCTTAGCTCTGGGACTAGTCTTGTTGCAAACCTTTGCACTTTCTCTAATTTCTTGATGTGCTTGACCAGGTGTGGGTTCCAAACTGGTGCTGCATACTCCAGTATGGGCCTGACGTATATGGTATACAGAGTCTTGAATGATTCCTTGGTGAGGTATTGGAACGCTATTCTTAGGTTTGCCAGCCGCCCGTATGCTGCAGCAGTTATCTGATTGATGTGTGCCTCAGGAGATGTGCTCGGTATTATACTCACCCCAAGATCTTTTTCTTTGAGTGAGGTTTGCAGTCTTTGGCCACCTAGACTATACTCTGTCTGCGGTCTTCTTTGCCCTTCCCCGATATTCATGACTTTACATTTGGCAGGGTTAAATTCAAGGAGCCAGTTACTGGACCAGGCTTGCAGCCTGTCCAGGTCTCTTTGTATTCCTGCCTGATCCTCGACTGATTTGATTCTTCTCATTAACTTCACATCATCTGCAAACAGGGACACTTCTGAGTCTATCCCTTCCGTTATGTCATTCACATATACCAAAAACAGTACAGGTCCTAGGACTGACCCTTGTGGAACTCCACTCGTCACAGGTGCCCTCTGACATCTCGTCACGTACCATGACTCGTTGTTGCCTCCTGTCAGATATTCTCTGATCCATTGCAGTGCTTTTCCTGTTACGTGTGCCTGATCCTCTAGCTTTTGCATTAATCTCTTGTGAGGAACTGTGTCGAACGCCTTCTTGCAGTCCAAAAAATGCAGTCTATCCACCCTCTCTCGTGTCTTACTTCTGTTACCTTGTCATAAAACTGCAGTAGGTTTGTGACACAGGATTTTCCTTCCCTGAAACCATGCTGGTTGTCGTTTATAAGCTTGTGTCTTTCTAGGTGCTCCACCACTCTCCTCCTGATGATCTTCTCCATGACTTTGCATACTATACACGTCAGTGACACAGGTCTGTAGTTTAATGCCTGTGTGTGTGTGTGTGTGTGTGTGTGTGTGTGTGTGTGTGTGTGTGTGTTGTGTGTGTGTGTGTGTGTGTATGTTTGTGTGTGACAGCGTGCAGAAATATAAAATAAAAATATAAAATATTTACCTGTTAATTAAAATTACGTTATGGTGAAAAAGAGATATTACATTTAGAATCAGAGTTCCAAATATTAGTGACATTAGGTAGACCTGGTAGGCCTGGTCACAGACCTGGTAGGCCTGGTCACAGACCTGGCCGCAGGGGCGTTGACCCCTGGAACTCTCTCCAGGTATACTCCAGGTATGAAAATGAAGAAAATTACGAACATAACTCTACGGATATAACAACCCAGGTTTGACTATCATCCGTCAACACACGGGTTAATATAGGTTACTGATTAATTCTATGACAATAAGTCAATTCTAATGTTAGGATCTTGATCCAAATCGAATGAAAGTGATTATCTAGATCAGGTTGTGGGATAACTAGTGCTGGGTAAAGATAATTAGAAAAAAATGATAGTAATAATGGCAGAATTACACACATAATGTTAGGTAAATGTACACCTTTCTCAAGCCGTAACTTTAGATCATTATTATTGTTTATGTATGGTATCATGCATTGTTCATTGTTCCATCTTTTCCTCTTTGATCCATGAATCATATCCTGCATGATCAATTGTTCCCTTTATTTCTATTACAATGATCCATGCTTGGTACCACTCAGAGCACAATGCATAGCACCATTATTCCCACCATGCATTGTACCATGCATGGAACATTGTATACTCCTTTCTCCGTACCATGATCTAGGGATGGCGCCATTGTTCGTCTTACAATGAACAATGCAGGGTACCATGCAGGAGCCCATTGTTCTCCCCATGGTAAATTGTTCCCTCCATCCCTGTTACTTTGGTTCATTCATGGCACCATCAATGTTCTGTTGTTCCCTCCACTCTTGTTACTTTGGTTCATTCATGGCACCATCAATGTTCTGTTGTTCCCTCCACTCTTGTTACTTTGGTTCATTCATGGCACCATCAATGTTCTGTTGTTCCCTCCACTCTTGTTACTTTGGTTCATTCATGGCACCATCAATGTTCTGTTCTTCCCTCCACTCTTGTTACTTAGAGGTCATTCAAAATTAATTGAAAACAATTCAGTGATGTTGAAAAAATCATCTTGTTTTTTTCCTGGTGATTGTTGTAGCGTTTATATAATGTAACTCCATAGACAAATATTAATGAAGGTCACACAAGTTATTCTCCAATGAAAGGTCACCTGCCACAGTAATGTGAAAAAAATATTTCAAATGCAAGAAAAATATTTAGTATTCGTTGTAGTTTTTTGGAAAAATATCTTGTAAACGACTGAAGTAAAGTGTATCAAAACTGAGGTTTGATGAAAAAAACTATTAGAGGTCTAGAACGCAATGATATTCCAACATTTTTGTTTAAAAAATCAGTCAATTAGAGGCAACAAAACTTCTATCTTTTGCAGTAAGACACACTAACCTTGAAAGTTTGAAGCTGATCAGACGAGGCATTCTCCAGTTATCATCACACTGTAACAAATCTGGGACCAGGTTATATAACTTTGTCCATTGGTCTCCCACACATGCAAATAGTCCCATGAAAGTTACTCTAAATGCACGAACTTTGGAAATTTGAAGCCGATCGAATAAGTCATTCTCCAGTTATAAACTAAAATTTTGGGAAAAGAAAAGAATCATTCTGTTGAATGTACCGAAAATGGGGAAGTTTTGGGAATCACATTCATCGTTAGGGTAAAAAATGCTGTGAAAAAACGATTTTTTTTTCAGTTTTCTTTTATCATTTATCTTGTCTTTATTTTTTTTACAATCCTGTAAGAAAAAATATAGGAACCTTATTTAAAAAAAAACAATTTGATAAAATAATGTAAATAATGACAAATTGGCGCTTGTACAGACCAAAATCAATGCAAATAATACTTACATGATACACCAGCGTTTAAGGTTTCAAGCTGAGCAGAAGAAGCATTCTCTAGTTATTACAAGGAACACAATTTATTTGATAAAATTGGCAAATTTAGTTTACACAATTGAAAGTGAAGGTTAAACTTTCTTTTAATAAATTCACAACACTGAAAGTCTTAAGTGTATGAAAAAAATCATTATTCATTAATTGATCTCATTTCCATCATTTCAAGTTTATTTAAAACAATTTCAATAAAATATTAAATTTACCCCTACACGGACTAACGTATGAGGTATCCTTCTCATAGTCGTAATGACGATTGCAAGCAAACCACAGTATGAGTGGGGCTTGAACTAGTGGCAAGTAAGTCTTAAAACTCCAGGTCAGAGTGTAAGCCACTGGACCAGCTGGACAGCTTCGTCATCTCTGAAGTATTAGCAAGAATTATACTCAAAGCAATAAACCCGCCATCACAAAGCTGCTTCTACTACTACTACCACCACAAGTACTACAACTACTATTATCACAAGTACTACTACCACCTACAACAATTATATTATGCTTTACACGTAACTCTGCTCCTATTTATACCTCTCTGTGTCCCTGTATTCTTTGTAACGGCTTGACAAAGTTCCTGAAGAGCGAAACGTTGCCACAGTAAATGTCACATTACTTGCACTTGTTTCCTTTCACCTAACATATTGTCGGTAATTCTACCAACATTATTACATGTTTTAACATGTTGTGACATGTTATATTTCTTTATTTTCCTTTGCTGTAGCTTACTCATGTTACAGCATGATTTAACATGTTGTAACTTGTTATGTTTCCTTATTTCCTTTTACTGCTGAAGTTTCCTGAAATATTTGATGATATACTCATCACTAATAACCCAGGCTAGGCAGGTCCTACTCATGTACAACCCGTCTCACTATATACCTCTATAACCTATTTTTAAACATCTTCATTACTTTAGTTTTAATGAACCTACTAACAAATTGTTCTTTTTTTGGAAAACTTTATTCCAGTAGACATTAGCTTTGGTAACCTTTAAGTAGATGGTAACTGTGGTAGAGACAACTGAAGTAGACACAGAGATTTGTTTAATTGTTCCATTATTTCTTATGACTGCTTTTTATCCTTCATATGATAATTCCCAGCAATGTTTTCTAAGTGTTGTTCACAAGTGCATCTCTTCTCTCTTCTTACACCTTTACTTCTCTCACTGTCAGTGTCTTCAAAATATTCTTAATCAACATTTACCATCGATGTGTATGTGTGAATGCAAGACATAAGTGTTAATGTTATTATGTTTAACTGTATTTAAAATGCCGTAGCAGCAAAAGCCAAGGCTGACACAAAAATTACCTGGCATTTACATCAGAAGAAAGACAACAGTGAAGAACCAGGTAATTTGTGGGATTCTCTGACATCCCATGTTCTTCACATTCGTTAATCGCTCTATTGTGTGGTTAGAAATTGTTTTATACAGGTGTTTTGAGTTACTGTACTGTTCTTCTGTGTTACTGTGCTGTACTGGTCATTTTTGTTAATGTACTGTTCTTCTGTGTTATGTACTGGTCTTCTGTGTTATTGTACTGGTCTTCTGTGTTACTGTACTGGTATTATGTGTTACTGTACTGGTATTCTGTGTTACTGTACTGGTATTCTGTGTTATGTACTGGTTTCTGTGTTTATGGTCTTCTGTGTTACTGTACTGGTTTATGTTACTGTACTGGTATTCTGTGTTACTGTACTGGTATTCTGTGTTATTACTGCTATCTGTTTATTACTGTACTGGTATTCTGTGTTACTGTACTGGTATTGTACTGTACTGGTTTTTTACTGTACTGGATATGTGCTGTAATTCTGTGTTACTGTACTGGTATTATGTGTTACTGTACTGGTATTCTGTGTTACTGTACTGGTATTCTGTGTTACTGTACTGCTATTCTGTGTTAATGTACTGTACTGGTATTTTGTGTTACTGTACTGGTATTATGTGTTACTGTACTGGTATTCTGTGTTACTGTACTGGTATTATGTGTTACTGTACTGGTATTCTGTGTTACTGTACTGGTATTCTGTGTTACTGTACTGGTATTCTGTGTTACTGTACTGTTATTCTGTGTTACTGTACTGGTATTCTGTGTTACTCTACTGGTTTTCTGTGTTACTGTACTGCTATTCTGTGTTACTGCACTGCTATTCTGTGTCACTGTACTGCTATTCTGTGTTACTGTACTGTATTGGTGTTCTGTATTTACTGGTTTTCTGTGTTACTGTACTGTTCTGTGTTATTGTTCAGTACTGGTCTTGAATGTTGCAGCATTGTTATTGTGGTTTACTTTTCTTCTGTTATAATATTGTATTGTGTTATTATGCTGCTTTATGCGTTACTATGCTGTTTTATGTGCTAATATGCTGATGTTTTACGTGTTATTCAATTTTTTATGCGTTATTCTACTGTTTTATATGCCACTAAATTATTTTATGTCTCTATTATTTTATGTGTTACTATACTGATTTATGTGTTACTAAACTGTTTTGTGTCTCAATTTATTGTGTTACAATACTGTTTTGTGTTTCTATACTGTTTAATGCGTCACTATACTGTTTATTGTTTTACTACTGTTTTATGTTACTGTTGTTACATGTTAGTGTATTGTCTTTTATATTAGTGTACTTATTGTAAGTTACTGTAGTGTTCTTGGTTGTAAATTGTCCGTTGATACGGACATATTGTGTTAAAGGTCACTTGTATCCTGAACTGTACTTAAGTGTTCTTTTCCAATTGTGTTTTGCTGTACCGATATTGTGTTTGTCTTTACCGTTCTTGTATGTTGATATTCTGGCTGTATCCTGGATCCTGTATCCTCAGATAAACTTCCATTAATTAATATCATCTAATGTATAAAGTAGTTTAGGGACGAAAAATTTGTGACATTTTGTATTGATTTATAATGCAATACTAAAAATGGTACTAACCCTAAAGGCTTAAGTTGCAAGAGAATCAATGAAAAAAATAATGCATAAAATATTTCTGTGCAAATGGAGTACTTGAGGAGTTGAGTCAACTCCAGTATAAAGTTGTAAGTGCAATAACAACTCCAGTATAAAGTTGTAAGTGCAATAACAACTGTCAACTTTAACACTAATTATGAAGCACAACAAAAATATATAATAGAATATAGATAATTACGAAATGTTAATTAACCCTTATAAAACTTATGTGAAATATAAATATTATATGTAATAGGAAAAGAAAATTAAGTTTACATTGTTAGGGTAATAAAAGTATTATTAAAAATAATTCTTAAGCAAAATTAATACAAAAGTATAATAATAACTGAATATATTTTAAAATGAAAATCGAAATAAAAAGTTTTTAAACGTCATATATGTGAGAGCTGCTTGTGTCTGCTGCGCTTGTGTCTGCTGTGCTTGTGTCTGCTGTGCTTGTGCCTGCTGTGCTTGTGTCTGCTGTGCTTGTGTCTGCTGTGCTTGTGCCTGCTGTGCTTGTGTCTGCTGTGCTTGTGTCTGCTGTGCTTGTGTCTGCTGTGCTTGTGTCTGCTGTGCTTGTGTCTGCTGTGCTTGTGTCTGCTGTGCTTGTGTCTGTTGTGCTTGTTTCTGTGTCTGCTGCGCTTGTGTCTGCTGTGCTTGTGCCTGTTGTGCTTGTGTCTGCTGTGCTTGTGTCTGCTGTGCTTGTGTCTGCTGTGCTTGTGTCTGCTGTGCTTGTGTCTGCTGTGCTTGTGTCTGCTGTGCTTGTGTCTGCTGTGCTTGTGTCTGCTGCTTGTGTCGTTGCTTGTGTCTGCTTACAAGCTGGCTTGTGTAGACAAACACCTGAAAGTTAGGCAAAAATTTCACATATTTGCACAAATATGTTTACAGTCTGCGTGGAAATTAATAATCACTCAATTACATAAAACATAAATGAATATAAGTGTATAACTCTCTTATAGTGTCTAAGTCAACTAATACTAGTGTGTGTGTGTGTGTGTGTGTGTGTGTGTTAGTTAGTTAGTTACCATTTTGTCCTAGGCACATGTCGATTTGACACTAGGCCTGTTGTATGTATGTGTGTGTGTGTGTGTGTGTAAGGAAACACTTCGAAATGTTTCCGCCCCGTCGGATTAGAACCCGGGTCCTCCGTGCGTGAAGGAGAGCTTTACCACTAGGCACCGGGGCTGTATGTGGTGTGTGTGTGTGACTCACCTGTTGTACTCACCTAGTTGTGGTTGCAGGGGTCGAGTCATAGCTCCTGGCCCCGCCTCTTCACTGGCCGCTACTGGGTCACTCTCCCTGCGCCATGAGCTTTATCATACCTATCAAAGCTATGTATGGAACCTGCCTCCACTACATCGCTTCCCAAACTATTCCACTTCCCGACCACTCTGTGGCTGAAGAAATACTTCCAAACATCTCTGTGATTCATCTGAGTCTTCAACTTCCAACTGCGTCCTCTTGTTGCTGTGTCCCATCTCTGGAACATTCTGTCTCTGTCCACCTTGTCAATTCATCTCAGTATCTTATATGTTGTTATAATGTCCCCCCTATCTCTCCTGTCCTCCAGTGTCGTCAGGTCGATTTCCCTTAACCCCTCCTCGTAGGACATACCCCTTAGCTCAGGGACTAGTCTTGTTGCAAACCTTTGCACTTTCTCTAGCTTCCTCACGTGCTTGGCTAGGTGTGGGTTCCAAACTGGTGCTGCATACTCCAGTATGGGCCTAACGTACACAGTGTACAGGGTCCTGAACGATTCTTTATTAAGATGTTAGAACGCTGTTCTTAGGTTTGCTAGGCGCCCGTATGCTGCAGCAGTTATTTGGTTGATGTGCGCCTCAGATGTGCCTGGTGTTATACTCACCCCAAGATCTTTTTCCTTGATTGAGGTTTGTAGTCTCTGGCCCCCTAGACTGTACTCCGTCTGCGGTCTTCTTTGTTCTTTCCCAATCTTCATGACTTTGCACTTGGTGGGGTTGAACTTCAGGAGACAATTGCTGGAGCAGGCTTGCAGCCTGTCCAGATCCCTTTGTAGTTCTGCCTGGTCCTCGTCCGATTGAATTCTTCTCATCAACTTCACATCATCTGCAAACAGGGACACTTCGGAGTCTATTCCTTCCGTCATGTCGTTCACAAATACCAGAAACAGCACCGGTCCTAGGACTGACCCCTGTGGAACCCCACTCGTCACCGGCGCCCACTCTGACACCTCGCCACGTACCATGACTCGCTGCTGTCTTCCTGACAGGTATTCCATGATCCATTGTAGTGCCTTCCCTGTTATCCCTGCCTGGTCCTCCAGCTTCTGCACTAATCTCTTGTGTGGGACTGTGTCAAACTCCTTCTTACAATCCAAGAATATGCAATCTACCCACCCCTCTCTCTCTTGCCTTATTGCTGTCACCCTGTCATAGAATTCCAGTAGGTTTGTGACACAGGATTTCCCGTCCCTGAAACCGTGTTGGCCGTCGTTGATAAGCTCATTCTTTTCTAGGTGCTCAACCACTCTTCTCCTGATAATCTTCTCCATGACCTTGCATGCTATACATGTCAGTGACACTGGTCTGTAGTTTAGTGCTACGTTTCTGTCTCCTTTTTTAAAAATTGGAACTACATTTGCTGTCTTCCATACCTCAGGTAGTTGCCCTGTTTCGATAGATGTGTTGAAGATTGTTGTTAGGGGTACACATAGCTCCTCCGCTCCCTCTCTCAGGACCCATGGTGAGATGTTATCCGGCCCCATCGCCTTTGAGGTATCTAGCTCGCTTAGCAGCCTCTTCACTTCCTGAGAGAGGGAGCAGAGGAGCTATGTGTACCCCTAACAACAATCTTCAACACATCTATCGAAACAGTGCAACTACCTGTGTGTGTGTGTGTGTGTGTGTGTGTGTGTGTGTGTGTGTTGCTTTAGGGGAATAAAATTTCACCCAACTTTTTACATAAACGGTTAAATCTGCATCAACAAACTTACACTTCACTCCCCAACGTCATGGAATTACGTGGCAGCTTTTGTGAAGGTTTGAATCTTAGCCACTCAGAGTTTAGAAAGATATTTCAGACATTCCAGGATGATGTTAATGATTTCAATAACTTTGGTCACAGGACAATGTTAACATGTTAATTGTTCCATGAATATGATTCTCCTTATCATACTAAAACATTAAAAGTTTCAAGCCGATTGGATGAGGCGTTCTTGAGTTATGAGAGAAATAATTTATAACAGTTGGACGAAGAAAAAAAAATAAAGAAAAATCATGCAAATTCTAGATCCGCCTTACGAGATACCTAAAAATAATTCAGGTATTTTTTTAAAGCCTCCCTTCAGGGTTACCTAATAAACTGGACACAGTTCAATGAATGTGAATTATAGTTTTTAATCTGCTTTAGTTATTGGCAGTTTTGCATCCTCTGGTACTGATGTTATTTGATAGAAGTGAGAGACAGAATGATTCCAAAACCTGTCACTAAGGCACAACCTGACCTGACCCAGTGACAACAACTTCATGATCTACCACAAATACGTTCACCTCTTCAACCGCTTAATTATGGAAGGCAAAAATCAACACTTGTATTAGATAAAGCAAAGTAGACGCTGCAAATTATCTTACGGAAGGTAAAGAAATGCCAAAAAAATATTAATACGTTCCTCTCACTTTTTTCACATCTTGACTTCACTGACATCTTCTATATTATGAGAAAACATTCATAACCAAACACTCACACACAAACGTAATTTCAGTGGCCATGTAATAACTTGGCTGGCAGGTCTTCTTAATGTCTTGTTCACTGATCTTTTATTTACTAGTATGTTAACCTTCTGTTCCAGTGTTTTACTCTGTTGTTATTGTATGTTGATGTACGGTACTTGAGTGTTGCTGTTGTGTTCTATGTTACTGTATTGTTCTTGTGTGTTACGGTGCAGTTCTCCTGTGTTGTTGTATTGCTCTCGGATTTAATGTATTGTTTTTATGTATTTCTGTACTTGTTTGTCATTTTACTATATTGCCTTGTGTAACCGAATTTTTTAAAGTTATTATACTTATGTGTCATTGTACTATTCTTGTCTGTTACTGTACTTTTTTGTATGTTACCTTACTGTTCTTGCCTGATTGAATATCTTTGTTTTGTGTCTCCGTATTGTTCTTCTGTGTAACTGAACTTGTGTTTTTGGTGCTCTTTTTTATTTGCTTTTATATTTCTGTATTTTCCTATGACACCTTTCACAATAGTTTCTCCCATATTGGCCTTCATGTCTCCCAGAACAATTATATAGACTCAAAATTCCCAAAACATTCACTTAACAATTCTTAGAATCCATATCCCACTCCTCTGTATGATTTTAATACAAATAACACAATACATAACACACGCAAAAAATATATCTCCAGGAATAGAGATGTTATCAGTCTGTTCTTCAACCTGGCAAATTCGACTCAATGTTTGTCTCCTATATTAATGTTTTATGCACTTATATGTTGCTGTACAGTACCTTTGCAAACTTTGCAGCAAAAATATGTCATTTTGCAACAATTCGCTTCTTTTTATGTTTACCTTGTGCTTAGTTATGTTGATCCATACATATCCTTCCCTTTTTAGTCTCTGTCTGTTCTTCATAACTTAAACTTTGTCTTTCACATCACTTTGTAAATCACTGTTCATATATGTACACATTTCCTGGTATACTCAGCAGACAATACACAAACATTTACTGTTCATATTGCTTAAAAAATATTTTACAATTCTAACACTGTGTCTGGCAGTTGTTGAAGTGTATTAGAAGTAAAGAGTGACACAAAAGCTAGACTTGCGAGGACCAATGTTTACTAACGAATAGACGTAATAAAACTCAGATATTATTATTGTACATCAACATTGCTTCAGTAGTTTCAACAGTACGTAAACATTTGACGGTTATAAACAGAGAATCACACTTCTGTTCACCCGTTAAGGGATCTTTTGAAACAGCAATTGTAATATGCACCTGAATAAAGACATTTTGCACAAATATGTTTACATTGAGATCAATTTCATAAAGGAAAGTTTGTGAAATAATGTATACATTTTAACCAGCGTTATTACTTTAGTATAGTTACTGTTAGCACTCAGTGTCAGGGCGAGGGTTGCTTCTGCACTCTGAGAAGATGATCTTGGATTTTTTGTATCTCTACACTGTATTGTGTGAAGTCTGATGAGACGGTATACACTCACTGTGTGAACTCAGTGTGCTAGTGAGTTGTTCACCCAGATACTTACGTGAGTCTTAACAGATACTTGTGTGAGTCTTAAGAGTTTTGTGTGATGGATCTCAATTAATATTAGTCTTGTGTTGAACTTGACAAGTTGATTTACTTACAGTTGGTGTCTGGATTGACAAGAGCCTTCACCAGATGGTGACCCGTCACTGGCTCCTGGAGTGTCTGTGTTTATTTATTTATTAATATGTTCATGTGTATGTTTATGTGAGTGAGTAGCGTAGAGGTAGAAGAGTGAGGTGTGGGTGCGTGTGTATTTGTGTTTACATACTAGTAATACAGAAAGGAGAGGATTTTATATGCATTGTTGATTAAATGTATATGTATGTTTGATACAGAGGTTATGTGTGTGTGTTGCTTTATTCGTGCGTCTGTATGATGTGTGTGTAGGATGTGTATGTGGAAATACAGAATTCAGTGTATAGAAGAGTATTCGCTTGTGAACCTTAGAGTACTATAGAAATAAAAATCAGCAATAAGAAAAAAGATAACTAATAACAATTAATTACAGTTACCATGCAGGGAACACGAAGGTTCACACACCGACACTAATCTACGCACATAAAAACGTTCACAAATACACTTACTCAACGATATAATTGAACAAGTAGATAATTGACATAGATACAATATTAAATATAAATATATGTTCAAAATGTTCATTGAGTGGCCACTCCTTGGTGGGCTAACTGGGACAGAGATCTCTCTTGTCTCAGGTAGTCGACGTTCGGGTCTGTCCAGGTGGATGTTATTACAGAGCGCAGATTTTCTGCGTGTCCTCCTCTGTAATAACATCTACCTTCGTATACTGATATTAATACACTTGTGTAGTAATATCATATATGGACAGTGCTTCAAGGGTGGCTAAAACTGCTGACCTCAGGGAAGTGGTGAAGGGTGTATGGATGAACACTTGGAACCATGGACCTGGGGTGGGACTGCTGACCTCAGGGAAGTGGTGAAGGGTGTATGGATGAACACTTGGAACCACGGACCTGGGGTGGGACTGCTGACCTCAGGGAAGTGGTGAAGGGTGTATGGATGAACACTTGGAACCACGGACCTGGGGTGGGACTGCTGACCTCAGGGAAGTGGTGAAGGGTGTATGGATGAACACTGGAACCACGGACCTGGGGTGGGACTGCTGACCTCAGGGAAGTGGTGAAGGGTGTATGGATGAACACTTGGAACCACGGACCTGGGGTGGGACTGCTGACCTCAGGGAAGTGGTGAAGGGTGTATACCTGGAACCACGGACCTGGTGACTGTGACCGGAGGGGAGGGTGGGAATGAAAATATCGACCTCAGGGAAGGGTGAAAGGGTGTATGGATGAACACTTGGAACCACTGGACCTGGGGTGGGACTGCTGACCTCAGGGAAGTGGGAAGGGACTGGTGGATGAACAATGGATCCAGGACCTGTGGGGAAGGAGATAGTCAGAAGGAAGTGGGGAAGGGTATGGAGATATCCTGGACACTGAACCTGGGGAAGGTAGGATACTGGGTAGGATAGGAAGTGGGGAAGGGAGAATATCTGAGGGGACACAATGGACTCCTGGACACATGAACCTAGGGTGGATGTGTAGAGGGGAAGGAGATATCTGAGGGCACAGATGGACTCCTGGACACATGAACCTGGGGAAGGTAAGATAGTGTAGGATAGGAAGTGGGGAAGGG